>VCJN01000879.1:0-36360 GCA_006384855.1 Tetraselmis striata
TAATTGTAGTGTAATATGTTTACATCAATTTATAAATGTATGGGGCCCAACCTCTCCAAAAAGCAAAAATACATTTTGCCGACTTCGGCGGTGTTGTGACAGTGGCGGCGAAAGGATGGGTTTGGAAGGGGCGGCACGGCCGCGCGCGTTGCGAGCTCTCTGCTTAGCATGTGGCGTTTGAAAAATGTATCTAATTATTCCATCATGGCTACCGATGGCTAATGCGACAGCTCAGCCAGTCGTTGAAGACGAAACGTTGCCATCCAACGGGCAACAACCGCATGAGCAACGGACGAGGAAGATCAAGCAACACTATGTTAAGGTGTAGTGGGCCGTGGGGATCGTAGGAACCTCGGCTATCCCACTACAAATAGTTTAGGGGGCATGCAAGATCCGTTTCGGTTCCGGCTTTTTAATCGCTATTCCCGCCCACCTCGCCCTAACACAATTATGCCAAAGGAGTAGGAGTCATGTCTAGGTAGTGGCTGCGCATCGAGAATCTGGAATATCGATGAAGCTATAGCCGGCACCTAAGACTCGCTAAGACTACTGTGCGGCAGCGGCAACTTTGAGCACACACTGTTTTTTTTCGCCCCCGGGACAGGACTGGCACCAGTGAAACCCTTGCAGCGTCTCTACGACGGCCGTTTAGGCAGCAATCCAGTTACGGAAAGCCCTGGGTAGGCGACGCTCCGTTATAGTCATCAAGCAAATTGCCGAAGCATTTCGCAAGACTAATTGGAGGCCAGTGACGGAATTTCCAACACTGTTGGATCACCGTCTAAAACACTGCCATCAAAATACCCGGCACTGACCACGAAAGGTCCGCCCTACCCGTTTGGGCGTCGGCCCATTCGAGTAATGCGAGTTGGGGCAAGCCCCAACCCGCGGAGCAAAGCATTTCGGGAGTGCGATACATGTGCAACAAAAAGGCAATGCGAGGGAGGGCCCGACGCCATAGCTGGAAAATTTCCCATTCCTAGTAAAATCCAGGGCGCCGTGAAGGGAGGGGGGGACCCCGCCCAAAATAAAGGCAGTTAAGTCCTCAGGCGTTGACGCACTAACCTGACTACTAATAAAATCCCTGAACTCCGGAACTAACAACCCAAAATTATGACGGTGATACCCCCACCGCGGGCACTCCACCAACATATGTTCGATAGTCTCAGATTCACCTCCGCCACATGCAGGGCAGTGTTCAAGGAACCGCTCAGGCATGGCATGAATCCGGGCCAATCGGCGGGCAGTGGGAAATACTCGGGTGCGTAATTGTATCATAATGTGCAACCCGGCCACAACCCCCGCGGGGACACCCACACCGTACTGTGGCAACGGGTTTGACGCATAGGACGCCTGGACATATATACCCCAGGTGTTATTTCGTGCTAACGATACCGACGATTCGTAACGCGCCCACACCGATGCCTTTACTAGTTTAGCGGCATCACGCGCGGCTAGTGACCTCCACTCAAGTGGAAGGTGCGCCCCCTCAGCTAGCCCTACGTTCGCCCTAGCTAGTCGATCTAACCACCGCACAGTCCCCGACGTCCACGTGTTAGGGCGCGCCCGACTTGGCTGATCTACTAAATGGGTTATACATGTATTCAAGTCGGATGCTTTAAGGAACGCCCGAGCCCGTGCCGCAGCGGCCGTAGCCTCTATGGGCGCAATATCCAATTCCCGCATCATCGGTGCAGTGGGCTACCCCAGGGGAGTTTTTACCTACCCCAATGAGGCAACGCAAGCACTGATTGAGTACAGTTTGTAATTTATTTGCGCCGCTAGTTCTATCCATGCCCCATACTTCACACCCATAAGTTAAAACCGGCAGTACACAGGTTTTAAAAACCGACACACGCACATTAATAGGGATTATGTCCCGTCCACCGACTAATACCGAATCGAGCGCCTCAATAGCGCGTTTACCCTTCTTAACCTGGTCGTCTACTATGTGTTGCATACCTAAATCCGACTTAATGACCGTACCTAAGTACCTATATTCATTTACAACCGGTACCCGTTCCCCCCCAAGCTGCCATCGGGCAGCTTGTTCGCGTAACGCGGTCTCGTCGGAATATCGGCCTAATGCCATCACCCCACACTTAAGTACCCCAAACCCCATAAAATGATCCTCCGCCCACTGCGAGAAGTGGGCGAACATGGCATGCAGGTTATCGAACGAGCTTGTGATACCAACAGCGCCGTCCGCGTATAACTGACCTGGCACCCTTAGTGGTTGCCTTGCCGCTAATGTGTCGGTGCACCCTGGTACATCACATCCTAGATGTTCTACCCCATCGAATATATCGTTAATAAATATGTAAAATAGGATGGGGGAAGCGGGGCATCCCTGTCGGAGGCCACGCTCTATGGGTATGGGGTCTGATAGTGTTCCCGGGGCCACCCCTGTCTTGACCCGTACCATACTATCCCTGTATAAAGTTTTAATGAAGGTAAGCATATGACCCGAAACTCCTATGGCTTGTAGTTTTAGGAATAAAAGCTCATGAGGTACGGTGTCATGTGCCTTCCTAAAGTCAATAAAACCCGCGTACGTGGGTAGACCTGCCGCTTGGCGACGAGCCGCGATATCTAACAAGCTGGCGACTTGCATGGGGCCCTCCTCATTCCGCATAAAACCCGCTTGCCAACGGCGGATTATCCCTTTAGCTTGGCAGACGTCTTGCAAGCGTTGGGAAATGATGGTCATAAGGAGTTTCATAGCGGCACCCATAATCGAAATACCCCTATAATTGTCCATAACGGTCGCGTCGCCTTTCTTGGGCACCGATACTATGGCCGAGCTACGCCACTGCTGGGGGATATAGTTCTTAGTCCATATCCCGTTAATTAAGGCCAGCAATGCCTTGCCAAAATGGCTATTCGGGGCGTATATCGCCAATTTTAAAGCCTCTGCAGTGATCCCATCCTGCCCCTGGGCCTTATTATTTTTTAAACGCCTAAGAGCCTTGACTACTTCCTCCCATGTTATATGCCCATTAATCCCGTTTAGTGCGCGGGCAATGGGTGGGGATGTACCGTGTCGGTGTTCCCACGCCGCACGGTATATCGCAACCCGTTGTGCTAGGGGGTGGGGGTCACGGAGCAGCTCCCGATAGTGCCGCGCCCAGCACGCATTGATTTCGCCCGGCTCGGTATGAAGTACCCCCGATACCGGATCGCGTACTGGCTGGTCGTTCGCGCCCTCGAATGAACCCTGCCCCTTACGGAGAGAGCGCGCCCACTTCCAGAACTCCCGTCTCCCACCACCCTTCTTAAAATCCTGAACCGCTTTTAGCACGGCCAGCTCCCTCTGGCGGCGGCGGTTATTACGTACTAGTGTCCGGACCCTATGCCGTGCAGCAGCATAATGTGCCGACGCTAGAGCGGCATCCCGAGGAGCTCATCCAGTATGGCACCGCCATGATGAAGAAGCGGCCCGCCTCGGGCCCCAGTGATGGCTCCCCTGTTACCCCTGGTGCAGCTACCCGCAGGAGGTCTAAAACTCTAACTGTGGCATCCAGCAATGATGGCCCTAGTGTTGCGTCTCACGGCGGCACCAACACTGGCACATGTGTGCTCCCCCCAGCCATCACCCCTGGGCGTTGGATGAAGCATGGCCAGTCGCACATTCCCAACATTTTCTCAGTCAGCAGCAACGTTGCAGTGATGATTGGTAAGGCAACGGCTTCCCCTGCAGCCCGGAAGGCAGACAACAAGAAGCATCAAGGGCCCCGTGGCACATGTGAGGTGTGCAGAACCCAGATCCGCTCTGTCTGCAACATCTGCATGGAGCCGGTGTGCAACACGACGGTGCCCCGCAAGTGCTTTGCTGTTCACTTTGTAAGGCATTTGAAAGCGCTGGGGTGGACTGCACCCAAGTAGTGTGGCTATTTAAACTGTAGCACAGCTCCCACTGGCATTGGTGTGATATGTAAATGTTTGAAGATTTCACACTGGCAGAAAATACCCAAAAACACCCAAAAATGCACCCCACATGATGCCACCCCAGGAAAATTAACTGCACGAGCAGATTTGGGGTATCAAAGTACACATATGGACACATGTTTTCACCGGGTTTGGTCAGGTATGGCATAGGTGGCTGTCCGGTAGGTGTATCTGAAAATGCAACTGCTGAAAATGCCAAAAAAAATAAAAATGGGTTTTTTCAGTATGCCGATATCGGAGCGGTGCGGGTACCCACGGACCCGTACCACTGCCCAGAAAACTTCATTTAGGAGTCCTCTAACATATATTCAGAGCTGATAGGATGGGGTTACCTTTCGGGTGCCCCTTTGGTCCATGCGCGGAAAGTACCTTTTTTAGTACGCGCGTACTAGCGCCCTCCGCTCCTGGGATAGTTATTACGTACTAGTGTCCGGACCCTATGCCGTGCAGCAGCATAATGTGCCGACGCTAGAGCGGCATCCCGAGGGCCCCTAGTCCCCCGGCACGCCATAAAGGCCATGCGCCGACGATTAATCGCACCTAGGATAGACCGTTGGAGCGGCGGCCCTAGGCCACGACGCCTGGGCTTGGTAACAGCCCCTACCCCACGCGCCGCCGACCATATTGCCTGGATAAAGTGGTCGGCGCCGGTGTCTAGGGATCCCCCCCCTCCCGAGGGCCCGCCGTCGACAGGTGGGTCATCTAGAGGGGTGAGCACCGCGAACGGATTAGCGGTGACATAATCGTGGAACGGCTTGGGCCATTCAGAGGGAGAGTCACCGTGGGCCGGTTTGGGAATGGACCTTGCAGACAGGCGTTCATGCAGGGGAGGTGGACAGGCATCCTCACGGATGGCGCCCATGGGGAAAGAAGCACACACTGTAATATCCATATACTGTGTTGACATCTCAATTAGGTCTCGCACAGCCCCCCCCCCCCCCCCCAAATACAGCTTTCTTTAGCGGTGGATATTTGTTACTGGCATTTTTCACACCAGAACCGTACAACACGCTGTAGTCGCTAGTTATATACATATTATTATTACCGCTAGCTGCGCTGTCCAGTGTCAACCCGTACGAGATACTGTACGGGTAGTCTGAGAGTATCAGCACGGGTGGATTACATCGGGCGGAAAACATATTCGGAATAGTTGCTACATGTCAACGCGATTCAAACCCGTAGGTACAGGTACCGACTGCACCTCGGGCGGTAATGCGCTAGCGTGACGCTCTAGTACTTCGTATTACCTAGCGCTAAATGCTGTCGTATATTATGTGAAAATATATCGTACGGGATAGCTCGGAACAGCGTTTTCATGATTTCATCCCGTCCCACGGCCCGGCCCGTCGTCCCCCCCCCCCCCCCCCCCCCCCGCTATCGAAGCCACGCAATATATATATTATAAATAACAATTATTTGCTACTGAGAAATAAAATTTACCGAATTACAGATATCCTCATAGATTTTATTTCATCATACCTCACACGCAAATAATATTACAGATAATAATAATGAATGCTTGTATCAAATGATGAAGAGAGGGTAATGACTAGTTTCGTCCAGTGATTTAAGGATCATATATGATGGCCCCGGGCGGGCGGGGCGGCACCGTCGTAACGGCGGATGGAACTCGTCTCTAGCGATAGCAGCAATCGCCCCCCACCGCCCGTCACCGCCTGTGATCGGGCAGATGAGGACGATCTAGATATCATCATCGTCGCCGCGTCATCTCGGCTGCTGTCCCTCCGCGTGTCTCCGCGATGACGTCATCTGGCGTACCGCCACGCAGCAGCGGGCGCGGGCGGCAAGCACCTGCGCCGCCCAGGCCAGGGGTCAGATGAGAGGGCGCACAGGGCCGTTCGATTGATAGCATAAGTAGAGGAATTGTGCGACGCTCTTCAGCATTATCAACCACCGCCCCGACCTCCCTTAGCTTTGTCAGGGATCTGGGCGGCGATAACGCCTTGTCAGCTGCTGGATCGCTCGCTCTTCTGGGCCATTTGGCGCTCGAGTCTCGTGCCTGGCGGCGGCTTTCTGCCGGCGGCGTATGCTGCTGCTCGTATCGTCTTTCTCGGACCGGACAGGCCCGCGATTAATAGTCGCTAACTAGCGACACAGTCTTTTGTTTTGAGACAGGCAGGCAATAATTAATGAAACACAGACGATAGATTATATCATAGTCGCTATTAAAGGATTACATTGAATCCTTACCGTGCCTGCCCCCCTTCGGCCGCTATATATCCCTGGGGATATCCAAGGATTGTTACACGTCCTATATGAATCTTCATCTTTGATTAGAACTCGCCTGCACGCGGCGAAATCCTACGAGCGCCGTACCCCGGCGGGCCGTATCATCCACTGCGCCGGTTGTCCTTGCCGAGCGGATGCCACAAGCAGTGAGTGCCCAGTCCTCTCTATGTGCCCCTGGCCTTTGTGATAACGCTGTGACAGTGCCGTGCCTGCGACGCCGCTGACCTCCCGGCCACTGACGCGTAGCATGAGCAAGCCACCGGCGCCCAGTGAGTCGAGCGCGCTGGTGCAGCGGGACTGGGAGAATCGGCGGGGCACTGCGGACCTGCTGGGGGCACTGCAAGAGCTGAGCAACTTTGTGACAGCCTTCGGTGAGGCATGCGTGCGGCACTTGGCGCCTGGCTGCCTGGCTGCCCCCGCTACTGTATGTGCTTACGAACCCCCCCCCCCCCTGATCTCCTCGCGGCCCGCGATCAGACGGATCCGTGCGAGAAAGGCTGGCCGATCTGAGCGCGCGGCTGCGAAGGTAGCGCCGCTTGCCTGCTGCCCGCCTCGCTAGCCAGAGTGACAAGGCTCAGCTGACTTAGCGGAGGTGCGCAGGCTGGAGCTGTTGGCGGAAAGTATAGAGACGCAGGCAGGTGAGGGCCCGCGGGCCTGGCGGCTATGATGCATGCACTTTCCATGCAGCTTTGTACCCGAGTTGGTGGTAGAGGCAAGGCAGAGGTGCCTCTAGTATGCGAGGAGTGTATTGACTGAATGCCGCCAACGGCGGCGTTGCCAGGTGACAGGACGCCAGCCGCAGCTGAAACTCAGCCATAGATAGAAAGGAGGCAGGCGCACGTGCGTAGGCGCGCGGGCAGGCAAGGCCGGGCAGGGCTTGTTTGCCGCGATGGTGGTCTGGCGGGAGTGGCTGCCGGAGCATCTCGCAGAGGAATCGGCGAGGGAAGAGCCTGCGCGCTTCCATGCTCTCAGCCTCGCGCTCGAGGAGGACTGGCGCGCGCAGGACCCGACTGCGCCAGACCACGAGCACGTGCGCCTGTGGGTGTCCATCGTCAACACCTTTTACGCTGCCAAGGTCGGGCCCGCGCCCGATTCGGAGGCAGACATCGGAGCAACGCAGCACCTGGAAAATGATTTGTGGGGGAGGGGGAGGGGGAGGGCAGCACCTCATCTCACATGAGGCTCCTCGGGGACGCCCCGCCCGCACCCTTCTTCACCTCCCCCCCCCCTCCCCCCCCCCCCCCCCCCCCATTTTTTCCTCTACCCCCACCGCCGCCTTTCTTATGTCCGCCATTGGTGCTGCCCCCAACAGGCAAGCTATGACAGTGCCGACGTCGAGCGCATTGTCCGCGTGGCACTGGAGATCATTCTCAACTCGGATACAGACGTCGTGGCGCAGGTGAGGGCCCTCAGATTGACGCCGGCTGGATGCTGTCATGCTGGCCCCCTCCTCCGGGTCCGCTCCGTGCCCAGACTGTGGATCCACCGCCACTCAGCCGCGTCACATCCACACCCTGTAGGTCCGCTGGGCCACCTGCGCCGCGAAGCTGCTCCGCCGCTTCCGGCGAACCCTGCGCCTGGAGGTGCCATGGCGTCCGCTGTACGACCTGCTCCGCCGCGTGCACTTCAGCGATAGCGTCTCGTATCAGGTGCGCATCTGTAGGGGCCTGGCTGGCCAGGAGTTTGGGGAGGGGGGTGCAAAGGACTGCCCACTGCGGGGTTCGGGGCGCAGGCGAGTACCTTGGGAGCCGAGCTAAGTTATGCGGCGGCGGCGCAGGGCGCGGCGGTGATGGAGTCGCACAAGGAGGCGCTGACGCAGCTCATCCGCAAGTCGCGCCGCTTCTTCCCTGAGGGCTCTGCCGCAGAGATCTGGGCCGAGTTCCGCGGCGGCCTTCAGGACACGCACCAGCCGGCGGCCTTTGAGTCGCTGGGCTGGCTGGTGTTGCTGATGCCCACGCTGGCGGCTGGCCGAGGCGAGGGGGACTGGGACGCGTGGCTGCCGCTCTGGCTGGACACCTGGGCCAAGGTCATGTACAGCGGCTACTGGGACTGCCTCTGGATGGCGCTGCTTGCACGCCTCATCAAGCATGACACCACCGGCATCGTCTGCTGGCATCTCCACCTGGATGCCATCTACACCAGGATCGTGTCCTACTTCCAGGTGCCCGTCGGCACCTCATCCGCGTCCATCCCCATCCACAGGTGCTCCTCCCCCTCACCACTGTCTCCCGCACCACCAGCTCCTCCCTGCCCCCCCTGGAGACCCACTGAGGCATCATTAGCTCGGCATAGGGCTGGGCCGAGCTACTCTGTGGTGCTCTGTGGCTCGCGTGGGCTTGGGCGTTAAGTAATGTGCCGGCTTTCTGGCGGCCGGTGTGTCCATCACCACAGCTACGAGCGGTGGCGGCAGCAGCAGCAGACGGCTAGAGGATCGTGGCCTGTCGCCTCTTCCCCACCCCTCCCACCGCCTCTCCTGCGATGTGAACTGTCGGCAGCTAGAAAATAGTCCCGCCACTATTTAGCGAACGTTAGTCTGCTGTTGAGACTGTCGCCAGGCGCGGGGACTGGTTGCTCGGCACTGCAGTGGCAGGCGTGTAGAGTGCTGTGCGGGAAGCAGATGGGAAGTAGCAGATGGGAAGCAGCGTGGTGGGGACTGGCCTAAAGTGGGTAGCTGACGTGAAAGCTGCCGGCCCGTGGTCTGCGCTTGCCCCGCAGGACGGCACCCCAGGACTGCGAGACGCTGTTTGGCGGGGAGTGCACCTCCAAGAGCAGCACTTCCGCCAAGATCATCGTTTACCTGCTCGGCCGCTGCCCGGAGCCGGGTGCGCACGCGATGACCGTGGCCACGGAAGACAGCGTGGCGTCCACGGCCATGCGCGCCGCGGGCGGCACCCGGGAGGAGGTGGACGACGGCGTGACTGCCGGGCTGGACCGCCTGGTGGATCTGCTCGAGCAGTACTTTCACCCCTCCAACGGGGGCCGCTGGACCTCCTCCCTCTCGCGCTTCCTGCGCCACCTGATGGACTACTTCACGCGCCGGCTGCAGCTGGACGCGGAGCTGCGCCAGCTGCGTGAGGCCGGCAGGGGCGGGGAGGGGGCCGCGGCGCTGGCACCGGGCGCGCGCCGGGTGTTGCCTGCGCCGGTGCAGCGCCGCTTTGTGCGCGCCGTCCTGCGCCTCGCGGGCCGCGCACAGTACAGCAAGGACAACGGGCTCATGGACTGCGCCTGCGGTGCGCTTCAGCCCCCTCCTCCCCCCCACCCCCCCCTCCCCCCGCCCCACCCCCCCCCCCCCCTTCTGCCCTCCAGCCCTGCAGCCCTTGCCAGATGATACACCTGTCGGCTGTTCCCAGATGGCTGATGGCCAAGGTGATCCCCCTAATATATCTATTAGTACTATATCACCGTGTGCAATGCGACACCCCCATGACATGCGGCCTGCGAGTGCCACCCAAGGGCTGTCAGCATTACTGTCAGTTTATACTTGCGTGACCCTCGTCACTCGGGATGTCGGCGTGCTGGCCGCATAGGTGATTGAGCAGGGAAATGCGCCAGTTTGCTAATGGTCGCCAACCGCGGCTGGCATCTGAAGCCCCCGTGCACTTGGACTGGGTGTCCCTGTGCGCTGACATGCCTGCAGCATGCAGAGCCGGACGCAGCTGCTTGGGTGCTGACGCTGCTGTCGTGTGTTGGGCTGCCGTGGCAGGCGTGCTGAGCAGCGCCGCGTACGTTGCGCCCGACCTTGTGCTCCCGCTGGTGCACCAGCGCTTTGAGACCGCGTTTGAGACGGTGACGGCCGCGCACCTGCTGGTGACAGCCATCCACACACTCGGCCTGTGCGCGCGCCCGCTGCTGCTCGCGGGGCTGCGGGTGTCGGAGCTGGGGGCGCCCGAGGAGGCGCCCAGCGGGAGCTACCGCCCGGAGATGAGGGACTTTGAGGTGCGGCTGCCCCCACTGCCCAGCTCTGAAGCTGCAAACGGCCGGGGAGGAGGAGCCCGCCTGTTCAGTGCGGCTGCCTAGGTCTGCGTCTAACCTGCGTTCATTTTAGGCAAACCGGCATCGGGCGGTCGAAATCTAAGCAGGGTTTTCCCCAGACCTCCACCCATTCTTTCGCTTATCCAGCTCTGCAGGTCCGAAATCCTCCACACAATGCCAAATTCATCTACCCAGCCACACCATGCAACTGCTGCGTCACACCGATACCCCCCCATGTCTGTCGCTGGCCCGCCACTCTTTCCTGGGACCTAGCCGCCATGGACCACTCCATCTGCATGTGGTGCGGTGTGGTGTGGCCCAGCCCTTCTTGCCAATTGACAGACTTTGCCGCAAGCTTTTCGGAGGTGTACCGACCCCTTATCCCCCCCTCCCCCCCCCCCCCCTTCTGCCCCCATGGATCCTGCCCGCCACGCCGTTGTTGTTCCCACCCCCGGCAGGCGGCCCGCGAGATCGTGGCTGCCGCGCTCACAGCGACGCTGCCCGGCATCGACGCCAACGACCCGCCCAAGACGCTGGCATGCTACCGCCTGTACTGCAGCGTGCTCTCTGCAACTGGGGGCTTCGCCGGTGCCGCGGAGGCCACCATTCTGCCGCTCTACACAGAGGAGTGGGTGGAGGACCTGCTGGTGCGTGCGTTGAGCCGCTCTCCTGTGCATCTCTGTGCCCGTGCGCTGCTTTGCGTGGTCGGCGTGTTGTTTGGGATGCTGATGGCGCATCCGATCGCGCCCTGCAGGGCCGCACGTTTGCGGTGATGTCCAACCTGGACACCGACGTGAGTGTGGGGGCGCAGGACACGACCACCACAGCCGCGATGGCGGCTAACGACATGCGCGGCAGCTTCCTGCTGCTGGGCACCTCGATGTTCCGCCCGCTCATGGAGCTGCTCTTCAGCCGGCTGCCGGCGGAGCTGCAGGCCATCGCCATCCGCCGCGTGTCGCGCTTCCTGGTGACCACCACCCTGCCCGGCGTCACCACTGAGGGCAGCGTCCTCTGCAACGCGGCCACCTGCGCCAACCCCACGCTCGCGGCCTCGGAGATCCTCGCGCCGCTGCTGGAGGCCACCATCGACGAGCTGCCTGCCCCGCGCGCCGAGCCCAAGAGCCGTGCCATGCACCTCTCCAGCGCGGTGGAGGGCACCCTGCTGTGGCGCCTCGGCCTGCTGTCCGCCTCGCTGTACCACCTGGGCCCGGCAGTGCTGCCCTACGTGAGCAAGCTGCAGGTGCGCCACGCCGCAGAAGCCCCCCTTCTCCTCTCCACCGCTGGCGTATTGTCCTAGTCACGGAGTCCTTCTCTTGTGCTGCGCCTAAGGGCGCAAGGATAGCCGCCATGGAGCAGCAGCCGCCGCTTGCCGATTCTGATTCCATACCGATTCCCGATTCGCCTTTTTTCATCCTGGCTCCTTGCTCCCCCGCACCGCCACCACTGCCACAGTGGCGTTGTCCGCCCCTGCCTGTGGCTCTGCCGCTGCTACTTCTCTGTGGCTGCCACCCCTGTGGCTCATTTCATTTCCGCATGCATCCATCAAGCCGCGCCTCACCCCCTTCCCCCCCCCCCTTCCTACCCCAAGTCCCAAGCCTCACACCCGAGCTGGGCGGCGAGCTGACGGTGCGGATCTCCCTGTCCACAGGTGGCCATCGACCGAGGCATGGCGCTGGTGGACTCGCCCCGCGTGCAGGAGGCCACGGCGCGGGTGCTCAGCGCCGTGCTGGGCACGCTCACCTCCTACTTTCCCACCGACCAGTACGCGCCGCCCCAGGAGCTCCTGGAGACCTCCATGCTCGAGGTGCCCCCCCCCCCCCCCCCCCCACTCCTCCTTCCCCCCAAGGCCATGCCATGCCATGCCATGCCATGCCAGGCTATGCCAGGCTGATGTTGGAATAGATCGATTGCAGTGACCCGGTTTTGCCCAGCATACAATACTTCGCTTGGCTTCGCTTCGTTGCCCCTCTTCCCCCCATGCGAACCCACGTGACTGAGCCTCCCGCTGTGCCCTGTGCAGGTGTGGGTGAGCAGCACGTCCAAGGAGCCGCGCCCCGCATGGCACCTGCCCAGCGCCGCGGAGTTGAAGTGCGCCGAGGGGCTGGTCGACAAGTACCTGCACGCCCCGCTGGGCGAGCTGCAGGCGCTGCGCGGCGGCGAGGCCGGCGGCCCCGCGCCCGCACGCAGCAAGGCAGAGAAGGACGAGCTGCGGCGGCGGCTGGTGGCGGTGGAGGCGGTGCTGCACGGCGTGCGCACCTCGATGCCGGACTTTGACTGGGGGCCAGCGCAGGGCGGCGCCGCGGGGGCGGCGCCGCTCCGGGTGGTGGGCGAGCTCGGCGCCCGGCTGCCACTCTTGGCGGGCGCGCGCGAGAAGCTGGCGTCCGCGCTGCTGCGCGCCTTTGAGTGGACCAACGAGCAGGATAGCGACTCGCTCAAGGTGTGGCGCGACCCTCCCCGGTCTTGCCGCCCGCCTCGCCCGTTGCCCTTGGCAATCATTCCCTATACTTTTAGTCGGTGGCATGTCTGATCAAGAGCATGCGTGCAGACATTATCCGCGGTGGTGATTTGACATTTGTCGCTGCGGACGCTGCGTTCCCGCTGTGCCGCGCCGCCAGGCTGTGCTGCGGACCGTCAACATGACCATGAGCGTGGGGGCCAACGAGTACAACGACGCCAACCAGAGCATGGGCGCCTGGCGCGCGGACGAGCAGGCGCTCAGCGAGGCCGCCGTCGGCGGGGAGCTCTACTCGGGCGTGCTGGGTACCGCGCCCCCCTCTCACCTCCACTCATCGAATGACATGCCATCACCTTGCCTCTCACCACCACATAGCATGCCTGCCCCTACCGTAGCCACACTTTGGGTGCGCGATCACTGCTTGCGACCCCCCCTTTTCCCTCCTCTCCCCCCCCCCCCCCCCCCCTGGCCGCTGGGGATAAGACAGAGACATGTCATCACCATATGGGAACCTCAGACCATATGGGAATACAGCACCCACAAAACTAGCCATCAATCCCCCACTCGATGGTCCAAAACAGCTCATTACCATTGCAACCCACGAACCCAGCCAAGTGTTGCGGGTGGTCATTGGGGTCGCTGATGTTCGGCGGTGTGCCGCTACCGCAGGGGAGCTGTCCCCCGAGGCCTGGAAGCGCCACCGCCCCCGCTGGCTCACCATCGAGCGCTGCTTCCTGCACAACCTGTGGCGCGCCTCGCAGGCGGCGTACCGCCCCTGGGCGTCCACCGCCTGCCTGGAGCCGTCGCTCGACATGGTGCCGCCCGCCTACCGCCAGCTCTTCTCGTTGCTGGTCAGCTGCAGCACCAACTCGTACAAGGTGCCCCCCTCCCCCCCCCCCCCCCCCCAACACCTGGCCAGCATGACGCAGCAGTGGCGGGCGAAGTCGCCTGACCAAGCGTCTTGCTTTCTTGGTTAAGCATCGGACTTGTACGCGTTGAGGTGCTGTGTCTGCTGGTGGCACGCCGCACTGATCCCCCCCCCCCCCTTCTCTCTCCACTCTCTCCCTCTGCCTCTCCTCCCCCCCCCCCCCCCCCCCCAACCTCTCTGTCTCTGCGTGCGCAGGGGGTGCGCGACACCGCGCTTGCCGTGCTGGAGCGCTCCCTCAAGCGCCTGCCCTGCCTCGCGCGGCTGGCCATGAGCCCCATGCTGTTTGCGCTGGCTGGGGTCCACGCCGAGGACGTCCCAGCCAGCAACGGAGAGTCCGCGGCCCTGGACAACCTGGACACGGTGCGCCCCCTGCCTCCCTTACCCTACCCCATGAGCTTCCCTTATGCACCGGTGACTGCTGATTGATGGCCGGTGCTATCGATAACCAGGGGGTGATGCCCAGACATGCTAACACCCCTCTCCTCCCCCCCCCCCCAACACGATCGCGCAATGCGCCAGGTGCTCCAGCAGCTGAAGAAGGTGGCGGAGTCGCGCTCTGCGGCGGCGCCCAGCGACCCCGCGGCGCCCCCGTCCAACGCGGCGGAGGAGCAGCGCATGGAGGCCATGGCGCTGGGCGCCTGCACCGTGCTGCGCGGCCGCGCCTGCTGGCGGCTGGCGGGGCGCAACCCGGTCGCGATGGCTGTCGTCATGCGCGCGCTGTGCCTCTCATCGGAGCACACCAGCCTCAGGTCGCAGGTGAGCCCCACCAACCAGGGCACCAGCCCCCCCCCCCCTTCTTCTAGTCCCGCCCTCTCCTCTCCAGCCGCCCAAGACTTCACCGAGGGCGCACTGGGCGAGTCGAATGTGTCACTCATTGCGTGGCTAACGAGCCGACTCGGCTGCGTGGCGCCGCAGGCCGCCATCAACGATCTCTTCCTCGTGCTCAGCCTCCGCTTCATCCGCCCCCCGCCGCTCATGCGCGCCCAGCTGCAGGTCCGCCTTGCCCCACCCCGAGGCGCCTAAACCAATCGCCTCGGCCCGGCAGCCCGCAGCTATCCCGCACATCCCCAGGAGGGTAAAACCGCAAGCCGCACCGCCATCAGAGCACCGATCAGAGGCTAGCCTATTTAGCTAGCTGGGTACCAACCGCCGCTCATGAGCCTTACTATTATCCTGAGTCTGCATTGTCCAGTTGTGAGCGCAGGGATCCTACCTCTGCCCATATGCGCATCGCGATGAAAACAGTAGAGCGACACAGTGCGGCGCACCGGTATGCACCGTACGTGCATGTATCGCTGCATTATTAGCGCCACGGTTGCCAAGAGTATCGTGCGCTTTTCTCATGAGATTATACACAAACATGAAATCCTAGAATGGTGTCCCAAAGCTCAGAGAACTCAGCTATGAGAACTATTGTAATGACTTATGAATTATCATTATCATTATCATTGTCATTGTCATTATCATTATCATTGTCATTGTCATTATTATTGCTATTACTATTACTATTACCAATCCTTTTCCCATTAGTAGGTTATTATTATTATTATTATACGCCTCATATCAGGCTTGCATCAGCCCATGAGAACATTCGCCATAGTTCTGCGGCAGTTTTGTCTACATTTGACATCTGGCAGGCAGGGCGGGCCCTTATCCGCAATGTTTGTATTTCCGCGTCAGCAACCGTATACCTGGACTTGGTATTGCAGATGTAGACGCTGCGTGCATGCAGCAACGGTCTGCACCCGCCTGCGCATCAAGCTGAAGCCGGGCATGGAATCACAGCCCACGGCGTCCTCATCTGCGGTCCCGCCCCGTCACCGCAGGCCTCGGTCGGCAGCGCGCTGCCCCAGATCGAGGAGCTGGCGGAGGACCTGCTCGCCATGGCGGGCAGCGCGGCGTCCAAGATGCACTGGCGCTACAACCTGGTGGTCAACACCTTTCTGCTCTTCCTGCTGCCGGTCCGGGAGCCGGGGCTGGCGGGCCGCCTGCTCGCGCACTTCCTCAGCCTGCTCACCGGCCAGATCCTCCCCCTGCGGCAGCTCGCCCTCGCGGCCGCCAGCTTCCAGGTAGCCCACCCCACCCAGCATCCCCCATGAGAGGCTACCCTCAATCCGCTCTGCCTGCGACTCTGTGGCGATATCATCGTGCGATGTTGACTACGGGTGCCGACGCGGTACCAAAAGCATCGTCAATGAGAACCCGCCCTGCCTGCCAGTGGTCAATACGGAACCATCCCGGAACTATCGCGAATGTTCTTATGGGTTGGCAGCAAGCTCACACTTGAGGCTTGTAAAAGACTAGTTCCAGGCTAGAAAAAACGGACGATTATTTATTTTGGACCGATAATTGGTCGGTCTGCTACTTGATCCCGCGTACATCGTTTTGCCGAGCCCTCACTGCGATACTAGATTTTTGTGTGCGCACGTGCGCGCGCAAGCCCCGAGCAAAACGGAGCTTTAAGCTGTCCGCTACGCTTTTCGAGGACTTGAATTTCATAGCCTGGAACTCCTCTATAGGATTTCTTTTAAGTGCGGGCGGCGCCAGTATATCTTCTGCCTATGAATGACAAGGTTACAAGCTGATCAGCACGTTGCTTCCAACCTCGGAAATGTCGCAGTCATAATCGCTCCGAGGGCATCTAAGCAAAGCATCATTAAACCTGCTGTGTCAAGCTCTCTCCGTGAGGTGTGGGTGCGAGTGGCAGTGATGGTGCACGCTCGGGGGACGGCGCGCCTGATGCGCCCCCCGTGCCCTGCCGACTGTCATCAGGTGTCGTCTCTGGGCGCCTTTGGGGCGGACTCCCCGCTGGGGGAGGCGATGACCAAGGCCGTCGCGGACGCGGTAGCGGCCCCGGCATACGCGTCCGAGCTGCTGACCAACCTGGCGCACAACCACGTGGCGCTGACGGCCGCCGAGGCGGGCGGCGAGGCGCAGCGCTCGCGCGGCATGATGTCCATGAGCCGCGAGGAGGCGGTGGTGAAGTCCATCTGCGTCACGCTCAACCGCTTCCAGGAGTGGCCCCTCATGTCCAAGCGGCCCGCGGTCATGAAGGGCGGCCAGTTCCTCATCCTCCACGTGCGCAGCATCCGGCAGCTGGCCGCCCTGGCGCCCCAGGTGAACCCCCCCCCCCCCCCCCCCCCCCCCCCACCTCCTTCTTCCATGCGCGACTTATCCAGCGAAGCGTCGATTTTTCGGCGGTGAGCTTTATTGCCGTACGGGTATCCGTATAGTGCAGCGGATTGGGCCTATCGGTGCATGACTGAAGCGCTTATCTACTGGCATGTACTACTAAGTACTATAATCCACCCACCCACCCGCCCGCCCACCCACGGTCCTTGATTACACAGCCGTCCGATTACGATCTCACGGTTGGGAGGCTATGAGTACTGATACTCGCTACTCGCTGTTGGTAATGGAAAAAAAAAACTCTGGTACTTCAAAGCGCTGGCAATGCAAATGCTCGCTGCTGGTACTTCAAAGCGCTGGCAATGCAGTTGATGGAACTGTAGGCCAGTGATATAGAACCCGTTCCTTTAAAATTTTCTGAAAAATCGACGCATCGCTGATTCAACTGTCAATTTACTTCATATACATCTTCAAATACGTACAACCGCGGCGACAATGCCTCTCAGATGCGGAGCCTAAACATTTCCAAAAAGCCTCGCCACCACCTCGTACTGTGGTCGCCTAATTCCAGGCTATCAGGCAGGTCGAAGTTTCCCCTATATTAAGGCTAATTCTCATTGCCCGCTGACGCGTGGATAGATGTTTACTAGCCTTTAAAAGCAAGGTATACGGCGAGCTGTGTTTCTTTCCTCGACATGCATGTGTAAATGCGCCTATGCGTACATATAGATACACACATACATACATACATACATATATGTACATATGTATGTATGTATGTATATGCGTTACACAGTACAGGTGAACAATATATCGGTGCTGGCGGACCCAAAGAACCCGCAGTCTTACGAAGCCTCTAAGCCTTAGAGTGGGGCTGCATGCAATCTATTGGGGCATGCACGGCGGGCCCACTATAGATACGTCTTCCTCTGGCAAGGAGGCAGATGGAATGACGTTTTTCGTACTTCGCCGGCGCTCCTGATTAGTCTGTGTGTGTGGGGGTGGGTGTGTGTGTGTATGAGAGAGAGAGAGAGAGAGAGAGAGAGAGTACTTTCTCGCACGCGCACACGTGATGCTTATTGGCAATCATATCAGGCGAGTGTGTGCTGTTCTCACGACGCGTGCGGGGCGCTCACCGTCTCCGCCTGCGTGCCGCCGCAGGCCTGGGGCGCGGCGCTTGCGGCTCCGCTGGCCGGGGCGCTGGAGGACCAGAGCAACCTGGCGGAGAAGACGACCGTGTGCGCGGCGGCGGAGGTGATGGCGGGCCTGCTGGCTTCGGGCGCGGCCTTTGCCGCCCCGGCCCCCGGGCAGCCCAGCGCCTGGGAGCCTGGCTGCGCGGCCTGCTGCGCCGCCAGCCTGGCCGGCAGCCCGCTGGAGCTGGCGGACATGTGGGGCCTCGTCGTGGCGCTACGGCCGTGGGCGGACTCGTGCAGGGCGGCGACGACTCGCGCCTCACCACGCTGCTGGAGCTGGTGGCGGAGCCGACCGAGCCGGTGCGTGCGCGCAGTAGCCTCCGCCCCCCCCTCCCCCCCCCCCCCCCCTCCCTCAAAGCGCTGTGAAGCAGGGTACAGGTCGGACAAGGTATTTGCAGTCTTTATGTTTATGCGTCGGCACCCGTACCAAGTTTAAGTACTTTAAGTACTGGTTTAAGTACTCAAGTTGCGCCAGGAGCGCTGCCGTGTGCTCTTCAACCCCCCCCCCCCTGTTAATTCCCGCCACCACCACCACCCCCTTTCTCACCACACCACCGCGCCACCACGGCACACACCCACACAGCGGGCGCCGGCCTGACGGCTGCGAGCCCGCGGCTGTGTGCGCCTGGCAGGGCGCCCCCAGCAGCGCGGTGGTGAAGCACCTCAAGGTGGTGTCCAGCGCCCTGAGCGAGCTCCCTCACGCACGGGCCACCGCCCGCCCGGCGGCGGCGCGCGTTCCAGGCCACCGTGCTGCAGGAGCTGCTGCTGCTGATGGCCACGCCGCTCAACAGCGTGCGGCGCGAGGTCGCCAAGTGCATGACGCTCCTCTGCGCCGCGCGCGGCCAGCCCGGCCCCAGCGCCCGCGGCGCCAGCCCCGCCAGCCCCGCGGCGCCGCGAGCCACCTTGCCCGAGATGCTGGCCCGCGAGGAGGGCGGCGCGCCTGGCGCGCTGGAGGCCGCGCTGGCGGGGCTGGAGGCCACGCTGGTGGCGAGCCTGGCGAGGGCGTGCCGTACGTGCTGCGCAACAGCGCGCCCGGCGGCGCGGGGCCCTCCCGGATGGCCGGCAGGTTGGTGCCCGCATCAGGACCATATGTCGCCGCGTGAACACCGCACCCCCGCACGGACAGCGTCCCGGATGCTCTACTGTGCCTTCCCAGCAGTGTCTCAAAGTGTTGACCATCGCGACACCCCCCCGTTTTGTACACAATGTGTCAACATGCGAGTGTGTGTGCCCCAGCTGTGATGAAGGCCGGCACCCTAAAGACCGTGACTTGGGTAGCTGGAATCGTAGTCGCTATCTGTGGTACGCAATTGCTGCGATGAAAGGGGAGAGAGAAGGGGGGGGGGGGGGGGGGGGGCTCTAATGTAGGCAGCCACGGGGGCGTGCAGAGGGCACGCGGTGGAGGGCGGAGGAACATCACCCCGCCCAGCCGGGCATGCGGCTCCAGCCTCGTACCAGCTGAGTCGTCGACGCAATCAGCCGCTCGCATCGTGTCCATCACTGCCTCATGTTTCCGCGCCGCGCCGCCTCAGCGACTCGCGGGGCGCCTTGTCGGGGAAGTTTCCGAACGCAGCGAGCGGGCGCTGACCGATGGGGCTTGGCTTGGCCGGGCAGGGCCAACGGCGCGGAGGGCGGCGAGGGCGCGGCGGCAGGAGCCGGGGAGGGCGGCGCGATGGAGGTGGACCCGCCGGCGGCGGCGGCGGGCGACGAGCACGAGGCGGCGGTGGCGCGGCTGGGCACGGCGCTGCAGTTTGTGATCCGCGCGATGCGCAGCTGCCACGCCACGGCCTGCGGCGACGCGCTGCTGGGCTGCCTGGGGCCGCTGCTCTGCGTGCAGGAGATGCCGGACCCGGAGCTGCAGCCGCTGGCGATGGAGGCCAAGACCGCGTTTGCGCTGCTCAAGTACCTCCCGCTGCGGGCGGCGCAGCTGCCGGCCCTGCTGGGCGAGCTGACGGCCGCCAAGGAGAAGGAGCCCTGGCATGCGCGCGCCGCCGCGCTGGTCTTCGTGCAGTATTTCTGGTTCCGGCAGGTGCGCGCGAGGACACACCTGCACCGCCCCCATCTTCTAGGCGGGGGGGGGGGGGGGGGGGGCGGGGGGGGGCTTGTTGTGTACTCCCACCCAATAAGATCTCACACACGGACTGCATGGGACCGGCGCACCTGCAAGAAACTGGCAGTCAGAGCCCTTTGGAGGGCGTCTGTCGGCACTTTCTCAGCTGCGCAACATTCCCGTTCTATGTCGGTTTTGTCTTAGGTGAGCGGCATGAGGCGCTTTCGGTAGTCTGTGTTTAGAAATGCGGTTTAATTTATGGTTAGTTTGTGGTTGGTTGATGCTGATGTTCATAGATGATGTTTGCGTCCATAAATGCTGTAGAACATGCGCCGGCACCCGCGGTGAGCTCGGCTCAGTAGTGGTAACATGTGATATATCCATCCACATGTATATATTTTACACACACGTATACCGTACAAACACAAACAGTCTGCGAATGAATACCGTTTTTGACCCCCCCCCCCCCCCCCCCCCCGGGGGGGCGAAGAGAAAAACAATTATTAAAACGGAGAAAAACGTCAGGATACAGCACAAATGTTCCCACACGAATATTCCGACATGAAGGTGGAAAACAATGCAATTTTGGGGCACCGCGTATTCAATCGTATTCAATTGATTGCACTATACATATGTATGTATAAATATGTGTATACATATCTAAATACATACATATCAATTATACATGCATATATATCTCTATATACATCTATAGATATATATATATATATATATATATATATATATATATATATATATATATATATATATATATATATATATATATATATATATGTATGTCGCGCGACTTGGGCTGTTAAATTGTAAAAATGTAGAAAAGCAATGGTATTATTCAAATGTTAGTGAGACGTTTGATTGTGGACCGGGGTATAGATACGAGGCTCCGGTGACTGCAGTGCATTCAGGTGCTGTCAGCATCCTTGCGCCCCTTTGGCAGCTCACTGCCTAGATGATGGATGGTCCCGCGACCTCCTCATTACATGTGGTAATAAATAGGAGTAACTCGCGACGTCGGTCCTTGCTTTGATTCAGGTTTTCTTCGGAGCTTTTAGGTTTAGAGATTATGCTTGAATGGCCGGAGGGGAGGGGGGGTATCACAGCTGCCTATGCCAGGCGCGGGCCTCCCCGCTTGGGTGGGAGTACACAGTCGAGGCGGGGCAGCGGCTGGGTATCGGCATTTGCGCACGTAGTTGTGTGGAAGAGTGTATTGGGAGAGGTGGGTGTGTGTGTGTGTGGGGGGGGGGGGGGGGGGGGGCGGCTTGTGTCCTCCTCTCTGCTGATGGCTACATAGTAGTGCGGCAGTCGTGCCAGCGTGCCTTCGATGCGGCTGAGCCTGGCTGCCCCTCCCAGGTGTTCATGCTGGCGGGGCGGGAGGCGGAGGGCATCCGCGAGACGGTGGTGGGCCTGCTGAGCGACCGCAAGCTGGAGGTGCAGGAGCTGGCGGCCGCCACGCTGAGCGGCATCCTCAAGGGCGCGCCCGCGGCGGAGGGCCACGCCCTGCGCGGCCGCCTCATGGCGGAGGTGGCCGCGCTCCGCGCAGCGGGGGGCGGCGGCCGCCGCCGCGCCCGCGCCCGCACCGCCCTCGCCCCAGCGACTCGGCAGCCAGCCTGGAAGCGCTCGCGCGGCGCCACGCGCCCGTGCTGGGCCTCAAGGGCTTTGTGCTCAGCACGCCCTACGACGTGCCGCGCTGGCTGCCCGAGGTGCTGATGGCGCTGGTAAGCGTGTCGGGCGAGCCGCCGCCCATCAAGACCACGGTGGAGCGCAGCCTGGGCGAGTTCCGGCGCACCCACGAGGAGGTCGGCCTGCAGGAGTGCCGCGACTACTTCGACGCCGAGCAGTGGGAGGCCATCCAGGACGTCACCTCCACCGCCTCCTACTTCGTCTGACCACCCCCCCCCCCCCCCCCCTTCCCCTCATTCCGCTCATTATCCCCCCGCCCCCCTGGGGCCATCCCAGGACGACGGTCGCTTGAGACTCCCCAACCCCAAGCAGCCCCCCGGAACCCCCCGCGAAATGCCCACCACGTGGCCATTGGGACGGGGCCGGGGGGTACCCGGGCCCTGTGTGCTTGCATGCCGGCAGCCGCGGTGCCGCTCGTCACCTCCCCGGCATGTAAGCAGGCAAGCAGCGCCCGAGCACCGCCCTCGCCGTCCGCCGTGTTGTACCGCCGCATCGCTTCCGGTGCATTACGACACGGTGACCGACTCTCACTTCGCCAGAAAGAGAGCGGTGGGGGGGGGGGGGGGGGGGTAATTAAATTAAATATTGAAAACTCGTTGCAACTAAATTTACTTTACCTTGATTTAGTTTGGTTTGTTGTTGATTATTAATAATAATAATAACAAGAATCATTGCGATTTTTTTCTTAATTTGATTGAATTCCAATGTGCCGACTTGCGGCCTACACCGCCCAAGCCGGGGTGCTGTACGAACCCGCAATTGCAAGGGAGCGCAAGGGATATATATATCAGTGCGCCCCACTTGGGTGGGCCGCCGAGCTCACAGCATGGGGCAGCGGCATCCGTGCCAATGCACTGAAGGCTCTGCTTCACAGTGGTTCCCCGGGCTTGCTCGCGGCGGCAGTACCGCGGTTCTTAGCGATGCCTGGTCGCCGTGAGCAAAACGAGTACCGGACGACCTATAGCGCTTATAGTATCATATTACCGTATGTCGCGCATGCCATTATTATATTGTCAGCGGGACAGCGTAACATACTACGGGTCCTCGGCACAATCACGTGGATATGACGTGGTGCATTACGTGTTCTAGTCGACTATAAGCCCCCCCCCCCGGAGCTTGATTCATTCTGGATTGTGCTCACGCCCTAATATCGATATTATGCTCACGCCCTAATATTTCCCTAATATCCCTCACGCCCTAATATCGCTCACGGTCTTCAGGATTACCTGCTCTTCGGAACCGCTGTGCTCCAGATTAGCGCCTGCTGACACGGAAAGGAGTCGCCTACGTCTTCTCACACGAAACAGTGCCTTGACGGTACCATCGGCAGTGCTGGTTGTCCGGATCACCTCTCCATCGTACGGATAACAAATGCCACGCCCTTGTTAAATTGGTTTGCGGGTCGCAAGAAAATGAACTGTACATTGCACCATGCACCGAGTTATCGTTCATGGGTCGCCTGTAGAGAGAGCCGGCCAGTCCTATGTCCCAAGAGTGGCGTGGACAAAACCCCGCCGCATTAGAGATTCCGTGCTGTAGTTGGCGGGCGGGGGGGGGGGGGGGGGGGGGGTTCAGATAATTAAGTACAGTCGTGTGTTTTTTCGGGGGGCGGGGGGTCCAAAAACTTGAATATGGCCACGTATCTCACGTCCCGCATCTGCATACAACACAGGACATGTGGTTATATGATAGCAGCCTAGATACAGTGCGTATGAGGGCAAGGGCGCGGGGGGGGGGGGGGGCACTGCATGAATCCGGTGAAATTCCGAAGCGCGGTTGCGGTATACCAACCAGGCGGGCGCTTTGTATTTGCATTATTTCTCTCACCAATGCGCGCTAGGACCAGTATCATGCGGAAGAGTAGCCATGGGGGCGCACATTGATCATCAGTGGCGGCTCATGGTTTCTCATGGGGCAGTGTCGCTCCATGCACATCATGTGCGTGTCATTTATTGGGTGAATTGTAGGGACCTAGGGGATGCAATAAAATGTATACATGGGAACTCGGGGGATACCTTTGAAGGGGATCAGGGGAATGTATATACGTGCACATATGGGTCGATGCCCCCCCACCCTACTTTGGCACGGTCCTCCCCCCCCCTTCACATCGCGTAGTTGGGCTCACAAAGTCGTCGGGAGCAGCAAAGCTTCCCCAAACCTCCGCCCGACTGATGGGGCTGTGCATTTAAGTGCGTGGAGCGGCGGGAGCACGAAATCCATGGTATTATTTACAGCACGCGGCAGATGAAAGCGTTCTTCTGCCGATGCTTTTTGGATATTACAGCAGGGCGGCGATCGTGCTATACGTCGTTTTTCCAGTGTACACTGCTACCCGCAAGGGAAGCCTGTGATGGCGAGGGAGGGCGGGAGGCGCATGTCGTCCCACTTACTCATCACAGCCCGGTGCATTGACAACTGTAATTGTGGGCCGAGTCGTAGTATTTATCGTCTTTTATAAGAATTAAACTGGCTTATACAATATATATGCAGCGGTGGGTATATACAATATATATAACGACCTGCATGGCATCAAGAAAAGGCAACCTTGCTGCTAGGCCTACTGGGCAGTGTCGCAACGACGAGGCATCGAGAGGGCCGATCGGAAGAGGTAGTAAGAGGTGATGCTGTTTCAAATGAACGCGCTGCCACGCTAATATCGTCTTTCTCGCGGCAGCCATTGATTTACCCGCGTTGTCACTACTATGTAGTCGCAGACATATAACGATATATTGCAATTCGAGAGGACTAAACGTCGCGGTTCGCTATGTATTAGTCGCTATCGCTTCTGGGTTTGACGTCCCCTGCGTGCGGTCAACTTTATCCCAACGAACTTTGATAATACAGTGATGTGTCGAGTTTTTCTCGGGATGCGGCATGGCATGGCATCGGCAAGCAGTACGTCACTACTGGTCGGCAATGGTCATCTCGTGCCTTGATTATGAATCAGGTCATTTGACGCCGCACGAGTCGACGCCGCCAAAGTAGTGCTGCATGCGACCCGCCCCGCGACCTAGAAACTCCCAGCATACACCGTGTAGTCGCTACCTACATGTAATGATAGTCGCTGTATAAAAGCCAATACGAGCACAACCTACAATTCTCCACAAAACTGCACTTTCCATTTTGCACGTGGTAGTACGCATGTTGTCCTGCCTTGACGCCGAAGCGATGATTTCCATCGCTTTGTGGCCATGGAGCTTTTCATTCCACCGCATGTAAGCCCTTCAGTCGCCGATGAGGAGTCGGTTGTTTCGCCCGGCTACTCGGAGGTCATCGCACTTGCAAGAACATTCGTACTAAGCAAAGTTATTCTCGAGTACAACAGTACATGGAGTATACTGAGATTGCCCAAAACGGGCAACAGGTGGGGGAGCAGTATGATGGCGGTGCAGCCACCGTCCGTACGCCACCTACGTGTGTACGCGCTCCTGTGGCTAGACGGGTGTACTAATTATGGGCGGTATACAGCAGACACGTGAGTTTGAGCCCCGGCCATGCATACCACCATTGCAATAATGCATGGCGTTTCTATCAAGCCATGCCAACGCCGACGTTGTGTTGTGTACAAACGAGTATAACGAGGCTCCGAGGTGCACGACGATGAGCGTTGTTCGGTTCCTATGCGCTGCTGTAGGGGAAGTATCATAGCATACAAAGTGCATGCGATTCGAAGGATGCAGCATGCAGATATCACCCGTACCGTGGGCAGATAAACCCTAAAAACCCTAAAGCACTACGAGCCCGCCCGCCCTCACCAAAAGCTCCGGAACCAGTTCGCTGGTGTAGGCACGTGTTGTGATGGAACATGACCCCCCCCCCCCCCCTTACCCGAATGAGCAAAGCCAAAACGGTGGCGCGGTCGCCAGGATGTGACGCCCAATCCGAAAGACCTTCGAACCTGCGAGCATGCGTGGAGTAGCCCATCACTTGGCTTGGTGATGTGCCCCCCAGACATACACAATCGCGCGGTTGGCTGGGGTTATTTCCAGGACATGGAGGTAATTCATTTGGACATTTCCAGCAGCATTTTCGTACTATGGCGGGGTTGAATTCTGAGCCTACAACCATACGCACTGGCTCACGGGCATTCAGAAACGGCAATCAATGACACGATTTCTAGATACAACGCCGCGAAGATATGAATCATTTCGCGATTGTTGACTTAAATTCGTGCTTTTCGCTGCTCGGCGAGCCGCCAAGGTGCGTGTGTGGCATGCAATCTGCGCTAGCTCGCCACACACACACACACACACACACACATATATATATATATATATATATATATATATATATATATATATATATATATATATATATATATATATATATATATATATATATATGACCCCGCACCATGCGCCGAGCAGCATTGTAGGCTAGGATTGACAGTTCATTGACAATTCATATAACTCGGCAGCCATAGGAGAGAAATACCCCCTTTCAGTTAAGATATTATTGGTGTGCCATGCGCTCAAACCAACGCCAATACGGTTTGCAAGCCAGCATGCAGCACTAGCGTGTTTGCGATCTAGCAGCGAGCAGGTATCGGTGCCCCATGCACGCCACATACTACATGCATGTTAAACTGGCCCTAGTACCGCATCATATGCGCACGTAATAATGCTGAAACTCCTCGCTGCGTGGTTGCAACGTCGTAGAAAATGGGCGAGTTACCGACGACTGAAAACCAGCCGCCAATCGAAAATTCGCAATTACCACCCCTATGCTATTGCTCAAGAATGCAAAGACTTTTTAAGGCGAGCTGTATCTAAAACCGCCCGCGTAGTGAGCGGCGGCGCGGCGGAACGAGCGGCGGCGAGCGCAGTGCCTGGGTACTGGTAGGGCTCTAAGCAGATGGTCGCGTTGACCGCGCACGACGATGGCGACGGCGACGGTGTCGCTTTATATCCGTATGTGAAGACCGATGCAGAGTATCAATATATTGTACGTGTATATCATCGTCGCACCACGCGCCAAATTTATGTTCTTTTACCGATATAATTGCGAACTATTAACGGAATATGATCGGGAAACGAATGCACCGGTTGCTGCCGTATATCAGTATATCATATCGTCAGGTGCGGGCGGCGGGCGGACGATGACGAGCAAACCTTACTTTGCCTTCGCCCGACTCTACCCCGTGTTAACCAAACCCATCATGCCGAGCAAACAAGAACGTGCGCTTCGGGCGCCGTGCATCGTGTTATCATGTGTTCGATAGTTATATATCATTTATAATATATGCTTGAGCACGGAGATAATACTTCAATACAATATTAACACGACAGTCAAAACAATACTAATGCAAACAATCGTTTATAATATTAATTCCATGAGCTAGCTGCAAAAGGCGATCAGGAAACAATCGTTAATAATACAATAATACGACAGTACAAACTACCTGGTACTGTTTTAAACTTGTTTATGGGGTTTCCTCCCTTTCCCTAACCGCTTTTCGGCTACCGTGCTGCTCAGTGGTACGGGAACTAGGCACCCGTCGTTGCGTCCTTTTTGGGGTGCATCACGAGTAGACATAAAAGCAGCCATAACACATGAGCCTGTCATCTTCCAGTTTTCGCTGCGTTACACGCAGCGATATTAAAACTGTCTCGTAACCTGTTGCGAGCAAGGTTACCCCAGGTTGTTCAAAACCACACCGAGCTCACCATCCGTGTGTGATATTCTCATCCGTACGTCCCTGCGTTACCATGTCAGATGGAGAAGAACCCGTTGTTGAGCCGACGCTCGAATCGCTACAAGCAGACGTGAAGGCCCACTCTACATTGCTGCGCAAGCTTGCGACAGCGTTGGCTCAGTTGACGGCTCGTGACCGTGTTCTTGGTGAGGTGGGGCACATGGCTTCTTCTCCGCGCAGCGCATCGCGGGACAGCCGACAGGCAGCGGGGGAGTCGCAGTGCGCCCCGACTTGCTAGAGCCAGCCCAAAGCGGCCGTGTCGGAGCAAAATCCGTGAGTGACGAGGACGACTACCTCGCAAAGCCAGAGCTACTGCAACGAGCTGGGTCTGGTTACGAGGCCGTTCAACCGGTCAGCCGAGTGCATGGACTCTTCCCCCGTGAGCACCGACCTAACGAACGAGTACCTCAAGCAGGATGACCGGCGTCTGCCGGCCTAAGAGGAATATCTTTGGATGTCTTGCTCGGCGCCCACATGGCCGCACTTTTCGTAGCTCTCGACGAGCTACTGCCCTACGTCCCGGTTGCAAATCAAGACTTCACCCCCTACTTCGCGCGTGCTCGGAATCACGCCGAAGCCATCGACAAGGCGTTTCGTTTTCGTTTGGCCTTCCTCGGAAGCTTCACAAGGTCAAACGTGTGCACGGTGATCAAGGCGTTCTGGACGTGCCGCGAGCCCAGCATTTTCAGCCTGCTTTTGAGCATCTAGGCTCTGCAATTTTGGGGACCTCATGAAGGACTAGGAGCGTCGCGTCTTCGAGGCGAGCAGCGCAAAAGCAACCGCTACTGCTCGAGTGGCGGCGGCGGCTGCAAGACGCGGGCGTGGACGTGGGCGTGGTGGCGGTCGTGGGCGTGGCCGCGAAGGTGAGCACGAGTGACGGCGTCGGGCGCCTTTTGTCGGAGTTGCTGGCGCTTTGCGAGGCCACCTTTTGGTGACCGCTGCGAGGCGAACCTTAGCAGCTCAACGACGAGATGAGTGCCATGTGTCGGGACCAGACCCCCCCCCCCCCCCCCCCCCCACCTTACAGACTTCATTTAGACCTTCTTCGATGCGGCGCTTCTTACAGCTACAGCCGAGCGCGGCTCAACCATCCGTAGACCTGCGCATGGCGGCTCAACAAACCGCCTCCCATACCATCTCATCGCTGCGTCAGTCGGTTGTCACACTGTGTGTTACAACCGGTTCGCAACGACCAAGCTTCGCGCGTGTACATTACGCGCGTGACAGGCGCTACGAGCGCGTAGGGCGCGCAGGGCGGCCCTCCTACCTGAACCTAGCCCCGCAAACCCGTACTGGTGATGATGCAAACCCGTCCGCCAGCAACTACCGGCCAATCGCCGAAAACCTAACTGTTACCACCGAGTACTTTCGTAACGAACATGAGCCGAACTTTTGTTACTCTGTCGGCCAAGCGCCTCACTTACGTAATTGACGAGCCCGAAGTTGTTGCCCCTTGGGCTGCTTCACTCCGGTCTCGGTTGTAGGCCGCGTTCGGCTCAGACGAGTTGGGGCAGCGGACCCTCGATCTACTCTCCAGCTCCCTCATCGCTCAGACACTCAAGAGTTAAGCCGGCAAATTGTCTCAGTTCGCGGAGTTTTGCCACGACTCCGAGAACATCAGCCCGCTGGAGGCGACTACTGCTCCTGTCGTCCGGTACGTTGCTTGGGTTGGTGAGCGTGGGGACATTGGGGCTAAGTCGTTGCAGCCCTACATGTCCGCAATCAACACGTTCTTCGAGCTACACAACCTCGACGCAGTCGCCAAGGACAGCCTGCAAATTAAATTGGAATTGATTACAAATGCTAGTCTGCTGCATCCACTCGCCTAGACTGAGTTGTTCTTAGGACCTGCTATCTCTGACCATGGTAGGGAACACTCGGTGTAATTATAGCTCAAGCTAACGGCCTTCCTCCTGTGTGCCCAAGCCCCTCCTCCTTCCAATGGGCTGAAGCTAGGACAGCAGCGCCCCCCTGTTGTCCCTACCAAAGTCAAGCCTATCCCAGTCAGAGCTCAGCATGCAAGGTGAGATGGGGGAAGGGGGCTGACCGGAATAGCTATGTGGTGCTCAGTATTTATCCACCGCTGAGCCGGCTAGTATGATTGGTGGGGGCTGCGATGCCCTCCGACATGTAATTGGGTAGGTGGTGTCTGTGGTGGTTGTGGGAATCGGCTGTGTGTGTTCTGTGTGCGTGGTGAGTTTCTGGGTGTGTGTTGGTGTATGAGCTGCACCGGGCACAGGGTTAGTGGTGGGCGGTGTTCTTGAGTCAGTTGGCTTGGTTGTTGCTGCGGTGGCTCGCTCAGCAGCTTACTGGTGCGAGCTGCTAGACGGGTGGGCTGCATCATCGTCCGTTTCCCACTCGCTGTCTGAGCCGCGGGTGCCAGACATGCGTGGCTTGCTCCTGCTGCGGTTGCGGGTGGCGCCGTCCGAGCGGCTACGGCCCATGGCTGCTTCTTCTTAAACTTGGCTGTTGTGGCTGCCTTGCCCTTCGTTCCCTGTTGGGGTGGGCTGGCTGGGGTGACGTTCCATCTGGATGGAGAGGCGCTGTGGGTTGCGCAGCTGGTGTGATTCCGCTGTGAGGCTGGCCAAATCGGCGGCTATTGCGGGTTGACATGCAGGAGAGGACTGTGCAAGCAGCTATGTGGTTGCGGTGGTGAGGTGGTGAAGTTCTGCCAGTCTTTTTGTGGTGCCCTTGGGTGTGCCCTCCCTGAAAGTGCGGTGCATTGTTGAGCGCCGGGGGGAATCGAGGGATATGTCAGCCAGACCTGGTGTCTTTGCTGCCGCACCGTGGGTGGTGTCCACCTCCATGGCGTTGTCGTTCTCCTCGTAGTTGAGTTCCAGTTTCTCCTCGTCGTCCGCATGTGCTCCGGGCATGGCAGTTGCCGCTGGGGCTGTGGCTGTAGGCGCAGGGGCTGGGTGGGCTGCTCGGGGGGCGCGCTCCGTTGCTGCTCCGCGCTGATCAATGGCTACCACTACGTCTGCAACCGCTCCGCGCCTCGGTGGTACGTGCTCGAACCCAAGGGGGGGAGCGTCGCGGACCTAGGGTGCGGTCTGGGCTGTTGGGGTCGTTGGAAGTGTCAGTTGGATCGGGCCTGCTGGTGGTGGGGCTGGCGATGTGTCGGTAGGGCCCCTCTCGGTGGTGCTGGAGCTGGCGCGGCCTTGATCTTCCCGCATGCTGTTGACACTGTCTTGCGCCAATGTTTTGTTCTGTCGGTGCTGCGGGTGCCACCGATGATGCTGTGGTGTAGGGCGATACAGGGTGAGGGTGTAGATTGGGCATCCGGTGGCTCGTAGGGCGAGGGACGCTGGGGTTGTCTTCCGGGCCTTCTTTCGCAGGCCTATCGCTGCGAGTCGGATCTGGTTGTGGCCAGTGTTGCCTCCCAGTTCTCCCGCCTCCCGGATCGTCTGGCTGAAGGGGTGGATGAGCAGCTCCGAGGGGTCGAACTTGGACTCCGTGAGGTAGATGACGATAGTGCGGAGGCGTATCGCCCACAGTAGTAGCGCGACATGGGAAGTGAGGGCCACTGCCAGGCGCATGGTGTCCGCGAACTCGTCGTCTTCTTGGCCGAGGGAGATGGCGCAGAGGTTGTCGTCTCCCACGCGCAGCAATGTCAGCTCGGTGTGGTGGTGGTACATCTCCACGCCGGCGGCTGTCATGGTGTCCGTCAGCAACTGCGCGTGTTGCAGCTCTGGAGGTGTGTTGATGCGATGGCTGATGGTAGCTGCAATGGCCTCCGCCAGCTGCTCCACCGTGGGCAGCTCCAAGTTGGCCAGGGGGCCGGTGCGGATCGCTTTGGCCGGCAGTGCGCATCGGAAGAACTGTTTGGATAGTGCCGGAGGCAGTACTCCTGGGAGCGGGGTGTTGGCTGGTCCTCTCGGTCCTCGGTGTGTTCTACTGTGACCTGGATCACTGCTCGGCCCCGCGACAGGTCGCCAAACGGCAGCGCCAGCACTGCGTTGCGGCACACGTCCCAGAGTAGGCGCGCCGCTTCAAGATCGAGGAGTTTGAGGTGCACCGAGTCGGCTGAGCGGCGGGCTTTCCATACCTCGCGGACCTCCAGGAGGGCCAGTAGTAAGCGGGTCGGGGGGCAGATGACGGCGTTGACGTATGCGTCTGTGTCGGCCTCGTACTCGGCCTAGGCTCTCACTCCAGCGAGTGCCAGGCCGTCTGCTGGTGTCGCCGCCGGTTGGTCTGTCGCCGCTTCGCTTGGCTGGGGTTGGTCTAACGCTGGGAGCGAGGAGGCCCTCCGCCAGGCGCAGCCACATGTCAGCCTCCGTGAGGCCTCTGAAAGAGGGGGAGCGAATCCACACCTGGTGTACCGGTCGCTCGACGTCGTCGAGGCGCGGCGCTCCGAGCAGGCGGATGGAGCAGCGGCGGCCCTAGCGGTCGAGGATCGCTGTGCCTTCTCCTGTCCACTGGGTATGTAGAACGCTCACGGCTGTTTCTCTGCGGGCCAGTCGTAGAATGACGGACCCGGTGGTGGTGGGGAGCCTAATGCCACTCGGTGCTGTGGGGTCGGTGACGTTGGGCTTAGGGTGGCGGCGAGTCACCACTCTAACGTCTGCTGGTAGTATTTGAACGCCGATTTTGGGGCTGAGGGTGCGGATCAGGTTCGTCACAGCCCGGCCGCGCGACTCCTCGTCCATAGCTTGGTGTTGGGCCACGAGATCGCCGGGTAACTACCCCTGGAGTGGCATCGTGGGTGGCATCGTCCGTGCCGGCGGGGAGGCCGGTTAGAAGTAGGCGAGACGGGCGTCGTAGCACGCGTATGTGGCGGCGGGTTGATGGTGATCGTTGGGTGCCTGCGAATTTTTTTGCAGTTACGACCGTGCGGATCGCTGGCTGTTGCACTCTACCGCCTCGTAGCGCGGCCAGAAAAGTGCCGGCCCCGGCGTCCTGTTGCTCCTCAGATCTGTTTGTATCCATGCTGGTTGTGGTGGTGTCCTCCTGGAAGGCCAACTCTTCACGCCACTGTGGGCGGAGGCCGGCAGTTGGCATGGTGGTGGGTCGTCCGGTCGTCGGACGGTCCGCCGTTTCACAAGAGGATCACGCTACCGGTACCAGTAGCCGCGTCGGCTCGCACGGATTTAGTACATACGCAGTACTTCCCCCGGTGTTAAGGGCCGGCTGGAAAGTGAGAAGTTGACAGCCTGCAACTTACTGCAGCTCGTCGTGGCATGATGCTGCGGCAACGCCGGCTAGAGGCTGCCCCGTTGCGAGTCCCTATGCGTGCTGATGTCGCGTACAGCTTCGTCGAGCAAGCATAATTGATTGTCTGCTCCCATCCCATAGTACCAGTACCACTTTCGAGCCCTCGTGGCCCCGGTTGTCAACTTCATGTTCTTTGCCAGGGGACTTATTGGCGTGTCTTGCCGAGTGCGGGATATGCATGTCGACGATTACAACATCACCCTGCAGGTGTACCGCGACAAAGGCCGCGCTGGTCGACGGGGCCCCGACGACCTGCGCGTACTGCTCCTTCCGGTGTCGGAGCACCCCCGTATCGCGCGTCTTCTGCACCACTTCATCGACCACGTACAGTCTGCCGCCCTTGTTCCTGTTGCTTTGGCCGAAACTAACTTTTGGGCGATCACCCCGAGCGAGCGGTCCGATTCTTGGACCGCCGCCACAATGTCTGACTGGCTCTCTACGGCTGTTCGTCTTGTCGGTGCCGCCTCTCCCGCCGGCACTTCCTGTAGCTCACACAGCCATCGCAAGGGAGCAGCGTCTGCCGCTAACGCCATGGGAACTACCAAGGCGGCAGGGCCATTAACTCCGACGTCGTTCTGGACTACATCGATCCCAACGTCCTTCCTTCGCCTGGCACGTGGTTCTTCTTCGGTCACATCGCGCCCCTCCGCCACTTTCAAGTCCAACAAGACTCCGCACCGGTGGCCTTCTCGGTGCCCACTTCATGACCTGGCGCTTCCCCTTCTCCGTCAACCCACCGCTCTTTCCGTTTACTCAACACTGGCAAAACCAGACTCAACTTTGAAATGTTCTAAACTTGTTTATGGGGTTTCCTCCCTGTCCCTAACCGTTTTTTGGCTACAGTGCTGCTCAGTGGTACGGGAACTAGGCACCTGTCGTTGCGCCCTGTTTTGGTGCAGCACGAGTAGACATAAAAGCAGCCATAATAGCTGAGCCTGCCATCTTCCAGTTTTCGCTGCGTTCCACGCAGCGCACCCCCCCGTGACTCCGTTTTCCGTCCACGCTTTCACTTTACCGCCTTCCTGCCAATTTCGGCTCTTGTCAGTGTAAATCAGCCTGATATGTTTTTGGCAAAACCATACTCAACTTTGACACCCCCGTTACCGCAGTTATCCCGGTGATACGACGAAGTAGCGGCATACCGGGGCTGTGTGAATCTGCGCCGACGACGCGGCGACGGTCACGACGGGTGCGTCGGCGCAGCGCCTGACGCAGTCATCATCCGTTATTGCGCGGCGGGTCCGCGCTTTGTATGGGACATCTACTACCCAGGTAGCGGCACCGCCCCAAGGCCTTCGTCAGATGCGGAGGCGTCGTCGATATTGCGACTCGGGGGGCCATACGATACTGTAGCGTGAGTTTCAGTCCAGTGCGTGAGTGGGTGTGCGTGTAGAGGCGCGGGCGCGAAGCAGTGCCGCGGAATCAGCGCTGCGTCGCCGGAGAGCGCGTTCCACGCGACGAGATGGCTCCGCGGGCGGCCCTGCTGGCCTGGGCGCTCCTCCTATCGGCCGCGGCGCTGCACTGCTGCGCCGCGGGGGGTAGCGACCCCGTGGAAGAGCTGCCATCCCCGCGTGGGATTGCTGCGGACCGGATTCACGCACTGGACGGCCTCCGTTACTCGGCAGGCGACTACGAGGAGGAGGAGGCGGAATCGTCCACCGCGGACGGGGCGTCATACGTGGTCAAGCCGTTCGGCGCTGAAGAGGTGGACAGTGCCTGCTGCCTTATTCAACCTCGCGCCTGGGTGTTTTTTCTATCATGAGGACTGTGTTCTTGACTTGATGCGGTCTCCTGCATATATGCTCAATCAGATGGACTTCGAGGCAGAGGAGCTGACGCCGCGCAGCGCCTCGCTGCCGCCGCTGGACCACTCAAAGCAGCGCTACTGGGCCTGCCTGCACCCGGACAGCCCGCCGGGCGGGGCGTCGGGTCGCGCGCAGGCGTGCCGCTTCAAGAGCCGCACCGCGGTGGGGGTGAAGTCGATGCTGGAGCGCACCTGGGCGCCCAAGCTGCTCGGCAAGGTAAACAAACACCTGGCGACTAAAGTTGTACACCTAACAGGTGTACTGCCATATCATATGACGCCTGATTATTACGGTTTATAAAATGCGAATCCTCCTTACCAACAGGTGACGGAGAACTCACACGGTTCGGGGCCGGCCTTCGCCGTGGCACCGAGCTCCTCGCGCCGCAGCCGGGGCGCGGCGACGTGCGAGAATCCGCACGTGCGGAGCAAGCCGCTGATGAACACCGGCGCGCCGCTGCGGACGATCGTATTCGTCGCGCTCGGCGGCGGCCGGCTGTGCCAGGCGGGCACGCACGACTGGCGCGCCAACCTGCCGCGCTACCTCGGCAAGTTCACCGGGGCCAAGGTCATCATCTACGGCCAGACCAGCCACACCTGCTTCTACTGCCACAATCCAGAGGGCCGTAGCGAGGGCTGCTCCCGAGACCTCAAGACCCACGGCGCGGACGCGGTCTTCGTCGTCGGCTCCGGGCGCGTGTACACGCCGCAGCAGGCGTGTCGCCCCTCGGAGCTCGGCGCGGGTCGATACTGGTGCGAGCAGCAGTTCACGGACCTGTGGCAGCTGCTCAGCAACAAATGGGCGGAGCAGGCACGACTGCTGGTGAGACCCCGTACTCGCTGTGAAGGGCGAGGACTGGGCGAGGTTGGGCGGGGCGTTGTGTGTGTTATGTCGCGATGACGGTGCGACGGCCGCAACCGCTGCAGGTGCACTTTCCAATCAGAAACATGAAGCGGCTCATGCACAACGAAATCTTTGACTTCGACGCCATCATCGGTGCGCCACCCCTCCTTCACTTGGCCAGCCCCCCTCGCACAGCATACATTTGACCCAAACTTGCGCCTTCCTGGAGGCGTGCTGATCCCTATGGCTGCTGCGCTGTGCGCGCAGATGACGGCTCCTTCGTCAAGCCGTCCAGCCCATGCGCGCACGAGGCTCTCGCCAAGTGCAGGTACGACAAGAAGCAGGATGCGCTGCTGTACGTGGCCCGGATCTCTGACGGCAAGGGGCAGAAGGCCTTCATCGAGAATGTCGACCCCGAGGTGGGCGATTCCTCCCCCCCCCACCCCCCCCTGGGGGTCATGACCACCACCACACACACACCTGTCTCTCTTAGACAACATGACAGTCGCGCCTGACGCGCTCCCAACCGTTCCCCCTGTCTCACTCCGGCGCTGCTGCCTGGCGTGCTGCTGCAGATGCTGAAGGGGTACAAGGTCCACTTTTACGGAGACGGCCCGGCGATCCTGAAGCAAGAGATTGCGGAGGCCGCCAAGAGCAGGGGCATCCAGGCCCAGGTGCATGGGGCAGTGAGCAAGGTAATGGCCACTGCACGGGTGGCGCTGCGGCGATATCATCCAAGCTTCCAACACCTCCGTAACATTCCGTTGGGGCTACAGGCTACAAGATTACTGAACTGTTCTGCACCATCCGGATGGAACTCTGATGGATTGCCTGATTAATCCTCTCTTCGTTGGGGGCAAATGATTGATAGTGCGCTGACATGACATGACACGTGTACATGCGGATGCGCTTCCAGGACACGGTCTTCCAGGCGCTGTGCATGGGCAAGGGGCTCGTCATGTATGCGGAGGACAAGAACCCGCGCGCGGTGTACGAGGGCGTGACGGCCGGCATGCCGGTGTTTGTGGCCCGGGAGGCGCAGGTGGCCACCGAGCTGGTGGAGCAGCCCTTTGTCACGGTGGGAGCTGACTCTCTGTCGCGGCTGATGACACGTCGCAATAGCTGCGGCCGCGTCGTGGCGATCACGTTACCACGCGCCCGTCCCATATTATAACTATGT
>VCJN01000880.1:0-40329 GCA_006384855.1 Tetraselmis striata
AAAGACCGACGAGCCGCAGGTCGGGCAGAAGCAGCGGCCGTCGTAGTCGCCAAAGGCGCCGTCGACCGTGACGGCGTCTTGCGGGTAGACGGCGGAGGCGTGAAACAGGGCGCCGTGGAATTTGCGGCAGTCGAGGCAATGGCACAGGCCGACCCGATCCGGTTGGCCGCTTGCCGAAATCCGCAAGCCGCCGCACAGGCATCCGCCGTTGATCCGGTCCATGTCGATGATCCCTCCCGTGTGTCGACGGCGCCATCTGACCCGTATCGGTGCGAGAGATCAAATGCTTCGCACGGTCGGCAGGCGGGCGAGGGACGGGCGAGGGGCGGCCTGGCCAAGAGCGGGCGGGCCGGGGAAGGGGCCGAACCAGCGGATGCGTTCCGCTTTGCGCTTGATTTTCGCAAATATAACTATAAAACTAGTTTTATGGAAAAGACGAAGATCGACATCGAGGAAGCGGCTCAGGGTTTTGCGGCCATCGGATCGGAGGCGCGGCTTGCGGTCGTGCTCGCGCTTGTCCGGGCCGGGCGGGCGGGACTGACCGTCGGCGACATTCAGGCGCGCACCGGAATGGCCGCCTCGACGCTCGCCCATCACTTGAGGTTTCTCGCCGCCGGCGGACTGATCGCCCAGGAAAAATCCGGCCGCTCCGTCATCAACCGGGCCGACTTCGACCGGCTCAAGGATCTGGCAGGCTTCATCCTGTCGCAATGTTGCGCCGACGAATGGGTGCCGGGCGCGGACCAGAAGGACACGACCGATGGCTGACACGATGAGCGACGTCGCGGGCAAGACCGGCTGCTGCGGCCCGAAAGCCGAGGCCGTCGCAGCGCCGGTCGCCGCCGCCCGGAGGCCGCGGGTATCCTGGCGGGGGCTGAAACCCTGGCTGCTGACGCCCTGGAGCCTTGTCGTTGCCTTGCCGCTTCTGGTCCTGATGCTCGATCCGGGCGAGGCAGCCGGCATCATGACCTTCGCGCTGCGGGCCTTCGCGACGACGCTTCCCTATGTGGCGGGCGCGGTGCTTTTGATCGCCTGGATGAAGGCGACCGGCGCGCAAGCGCTGGTCGGGCGCGCTTTCGAGGGTCGCGAGACGCAGGCGATCCTGCTGGCGGCGCTGTTCGGCGGGCTGGCGCCTTTCTGCTCCTGTCAGGTCGTGCCGTTCATCGCCGGGTTGCTCGCCGTCGGCGCGCCCTTGCCGGCGATCATGGCGTTCTGGCTGTCATCGCCGCTGATCGATCCGCCGACGCTCTTGATCACGGCGGCCGCACTCGGCTGGCCCTTCGCCATTGCCAAGGCGGTCTTTGCCGTCGCGCTCGGCCTGTTCGGCGGCTTCGCGGTCAAGGCGATGGCGGCGGGCGGGGCCTTCGCCAATCCCGCGCGGCCGATCCGGGCGGGCGGATGCTGCAGCAAGCCAGCACTTGGCGGAGCGCCGCAGTGGCGCTTCTGGAGCGAGGCGCCGCGCCGTGCCGTCTTCGGCGAGGAATTGCGTGTCAATGCGCTCTTCCTGGCGAAGTGGCTGGCGCTTGCCTATGTGCTGGAGGCGCTTCTGGTGACTTATGTGCCCGCCGACCTGATCGCCCGGGTCATCGGCGGCGGCGGCGCGGTCTCCATCGTGCTTGCAGCCCTCGTCGGCATGCCGGCCTATCTCAACAGCTATGTGGCGCCGCCGCTTCTGGCCGGTCTCGTCGAACAGGGCATGTCGTCTGGAGCAGCCATGGCCTTCATGATCGCCGGCGCGGTCAGCTCCGTGCCGGCGATGGCCGCGGTGTGGTCGCTCGTTCGCCTGCCGGTCTTTGCCACCTATATCGGCCTCGGCCTGGTCGGCGCGATTGCCTCGGGGCTGCTGTTTCAGGCGCTCATGACCGCAGTGCTTTGATGCGGCGACGACGGGCTTGCCATTCGCGGGCGCGGACGGCACTCTCCGCCGCATTCCGCTCCAACCCATTCCGGATGTTCCATGACCGTCGACACCACCCGCGCGCTGATCGAGACCTATTTCGCCGCCTTCAACGCCGGCGACACGGACAAGATGGCAAGCCTCGTCACCGAGGATCTTGCCCATGACGTCAACCAGGGCGAGCGGCGCGGGGGACGCGAGGCGTTCCGGGCGTTCAACGCGCATATGACGCGCTGCTACCGCGAAGAACTGTCGCAGATGGTGATCTTCGTCGCCGAAGGCGGCGCGCGCGCGGCCGCCGAGTTCATCGTCTCGGGCACCTATCTCGTCACCGACGAGGGGCTGCCTGAGGCGAAGGGGCAGACCTACCGCCTGCCGGCCGGGTCCTTCTTCGAGATCCGCGACGGCCAGATCGCGCGCATCACCACCTATTACAATCTCACCGACTGGAGCGCGCAGGTCGTCGGCTGATCCCGGCTGCGGAAGCCCTCACGCCTTCTTGCGCGGCCGCGAGAACACCATCTTCTGGTTGGCGAGAAGCTCCGACGGCCCGGACCAGGCGTAGGCGAGCAGCGCCGGTTCGGTCTTCGACACCGTGATGCGGTGGGTGTGTTCGGGCGGGTTGAAGATCATCGAACCCGGCGCATAGACGCCCTGGTGGTTTTCCGAGACGCTGCCCGACAGGCAGATGTAGCTTTCCGAAATCCGGTCGTGGGCATGGGCCGGATAGGTGCAGCCCGGCGCGAAGAGCACGAGACCGAGGATCACCTCGTTGGTCAGGACGGGGCCGTTCGGCCCGCAGATCTCCGCATAGGCGAAGGTCTTTTCCAGCCCCTTGGGGATCTTCTCGTAGCCATATTGCCAGACCAGTTGCGCAGAGATCGATTCCACCGCGCGGATGAAGGTCGCGGTGCGCTCCTGCCGCCCCTCGTCGAGGGCGCGTTTCAAATGCGCGGTCACCGGCTTTTGCGCCGGCTCGCCGAAGCGCACCGTGGCGTTCGACTTGAGCACCCGGCTGATCGCCTCGCGCACGCCGCGCTGATGGGCGCGGATCTTGTCGCTGCCGCCCGATGACATGTGGCGGTAGAGTTCATAGTACTCCGCGAAGCAGATAGCCGAGGTCGGGGATCTCGGCGAGGGTGGTTTCGCTCATGTCGGTGCGGCTCCGGATCGGCGTCCGGCGCGCGCCGGCTGTCATGACTTCCAGGATACGGTGCCGCGACACGGGCCTGTGGGCAAGCGGGAGTTTCACGCAGCGCGCGTCTGGTCGCGCTCGGTCGGCGACGGTTAGGCTTTGCCAATGACGGGCGCGGATCAATCGGGGAGGATGGCGGCATGAAGGTGATTGTGGTCGGGGCCGGTGTTTCGGGGCTGTGCACTGCCTGGGCGCTGGTGAAAAAGGGCGTCGAGGTCACGCTGCTGGAACAGGGTCCGATCCCCAATCCGCTGTCGGCCTCTGGCGACCAGCATCGCATCATCCGCCGGGCCTATGGCGGTCAGACCGGCTACCAGCGGCGCATCGGCGCGGCCTATGAGGCCTGGGACGCGCTGTGGGACGACCTCGGCGCCAAGCATCTGGTCGACACCGGCTTTCTGATTGTCTCGCAAACGGGACGCGACGAGGCGGTCGACTATCGCCAGGGGCTGGTCGATGGCGGCTTTCCGGTGGAGGACCTGTCGCCGACGGACGCGGCAGCGCGCTATCCCTTTCTCGATGTGGACACGATCCACAGCGCCGCCTTCAGCCCGGAAGGCGGGGTGCTTTTGTGCCAGAGGGTTGCGGTGGGCCTTCGCGACTGGTTGCGACGGGCTGGGGCGGATGTGCGCGAGACCACGAAGGTCTCGGCAGTCGATACGGACAATGGCCGGGTCACGCTGGCAACTGGCGAGGCGCTTGTCGCCGATCATGTTGTCGTCACCGCCGGCGCCTGGGTGCTGGACCTCATTCCGGCCCTTGCGGCCTCGCTGACGAGCTACCGCACGGCGGTTGCCTATCTCGCCCCGCCGGAGGATCTGCGCGCCGCCTGGGAGGCCGCGCCCGCGATCCTCGACGTCGGCGGCACGGTTGACGGCTATGTGCTGCCGCCGGTGGCGGGTACGGGCTGAAGGTGGGCGCGGGCGTTCACAAGGTGCCGTGCAAGGCCGACGACCGGCGCGTGCCGGAGCCGGGCGAGGGAGAGCGGATCCGCGATCTCTTCGGTCCGCCGTTCGCACGCATCGGCGACTATCGCGTCACCGAGGTGGTGACCTGCGCCTATACGTTTACCCGCGACGAGCATTTCTTTGCCAAGCTTTCCCCGCGCGCGACCATCGTCTCGGCCTGCTCGGGGCATGGCTACAAGTTCGGTGCGGCGGTGGGGCGCTGCGTGGCGCAAGGCGTGGTATCGGGAGATCGCGAGGCGATGCGCAGCTGGCTTGAGGCGCGCGACTGACGCCGCCGAACGGCAAAAGAAAAGGGCGGCATCGCTGCCGCCCTTGATATCGTCTTGCAGGTTGGACCGCCCGGCTCAGCCGGCGTTGCTCCGTCCGTCCTTCACCGCATCGAGAATGAAGCGGGGCAGGGCGAAGGCGGCGGCATGCACCTCCGGCGTGTAGTAGCGCGTGTCGAGGCCGGCGGCCTCGAAGCGGCGGGTCAGTTCATCCACCGGCACCTTGCGCAGATCCGCGTTGTCGGTGGCCCAGCCAAGCGCCATGTGGCCGCCGAAATAGGTCGGAATGGCCGCGACATAGGCGTAGGCGTCTTTGTAGATCTTCGAGAAGTGCCGGATCGAGCCGACAAGCTCCTCGCGCTGCAGGAAGGGAACGCCGTTTTGCGTGACCAGCACGCCGCCGGGCTTCAGGCAGCGATGCACCGCGCGGTAGAACTCTTGCGTGAAGAGCACCGCGCCCGGTCCCATCGGATCGGTGCTGTCGACCATCACGACGTCGAAACGCCGGTCGGTCTCGGCGACGAAACGCGCGCCGTCGGCAATCACCAGATCGAAACGCTCGTCCTCGAAGACGGGCGCATTGAACTCGGCGAAATGCTCCTTGGAGAAATCCACCACCGCGCCGTCGATCTCGACCTGCGTCAGCCGCTCGATGCCGGGATGCTTCAACGCTTCCTCGGCCATGCCGCAGTCGCCGCCGCCGACGATCAGCACCTCGGATGCCGCGCCATGGGCCAGGATCGGCACATGCGCCATCATCTCGTGGTAGATGAATTCGTCCGCGGTCGTCACCTGGGTGATGCCGTCCAGCATCAGCACCTTTCCGAAGACCGGGTTCTCGAAGAGAACCAGGTCCTGATGCTCGGAACGATCCTGATACAGGATGGTGTCGCAGCCGTAGTTCACCTCGACGCCGGGATAGAGCGTCTCGTTGAAGACGAGCCCGCCGCTCATGCGACCTCCTTGCCGCGAAGCAGTTCGCTCACTTCCGTGCGCCCGGGCGTGAAGGCGCGCTTGAGCACCTCGACGCATTTTTCAGGCATCGCGTCGCCGCACATGAAGACGTCGAAGGCGGCATAGCCGGCCTCGGGCCACGTGTGCACCGAGATGTGGCTTTCCGCCAGCACCGCGACACCGCTCACGCCTTCCGGCTGAAACGGATGCAGATGAATGTGCAGCAAGGTCGCACCGGCCTCCTTCACGCAGGTCCTGAGCGCTTCCTCGATGTAAGGAAGATCGTCAAGACGCTCCGCGTCGTAGAGATCGATGATCAGATGCGATCCCGCACAGCGCACGCCGTCCTTCTCGATGAAATGGTCGAGCCGGTCGTCTTGCGCATGAGATGCAGGCGCGGATACTTGAGTGGTGTCTTCCGTATGGGTGGTGCTTCTTGGCTCGACGAAGGTGGACGTGTCCACGGCTTCTCTTTCACGAGCCTCCAAGTCCATCCCCAATTGGAAGAGGCCGTCGTCAGACATGGCGGTCTCCCCAACCAGTAGATGAAACCCGGGTTCAGTCCCGAACGCGTAGGCTCTAAGGTGTTTCGGGTTTAAATGCAATGCGAATTTCGCATTTCCGGCATGCAGATAATGGATGTCGGCCTGCTCACAAGGAAAAGCGGCGAGAAAAGATGGCTTTGCGGATTGTTTCTTTGACGGCTAGCGAAATCGAGGGCGTGCTTCCCGAACTTGCCAAATTGAGGGTCGGCGTTTTTCAGGACTGGCCGTATCTTTATCAAGGATCTCTCGACTACGAAAAAGATTATCTTGCCCGATATGCCCGTTCGCGAGGCGCCGTCGTCGTTGCCCGCATTTTCCGGAACAGATCTTGTCGGGGCGGCGACTGGACAGCCGCTGGCCGGCGAGGTCGACGACTTTCGCGCACCCTTTGCCGAAGCGGGACTTGACCCGGCGGATTATTTTTACCTTGCGGAATCCGTTCTCGAGCCCGCCTATCGCGGCCAGGGGGTGGGACATGCGTTTTTCGACCAGCGCGAGGCCCATGCCCGAAGGCTCGGCTTCGACCGGGCGGCCTTTTGCGCGGTGATCCGCGACGACGCCGACCCGCGCAAGCCTGTGGATTACCGCCCGCTCGATCCGTTCTGGCAAAAGCGGGGCTACCGGCCGGTTCCGGGCCTGACCGTCGGCTTCGACTGGCCGGATCTCGGCGAGACGCAGATGAGCCGCAAGCGGCTTCAGGTCTGGGCGCGCGACGGATTGGGCACCGGAAAATGAAAAGGCGCGGGTCCCTGCGGGCCCGCGTCTGAGGTCTCGTCGGTTCGCGGTCGGCGCAAAAAGCCTTACTGGTCCAGTTCCCAGGTCACATTGACGCGCACCTGAAGGCTGGTCTCGCCCGCCTCGATCGGCGCGGGGGCGCCGTCTGCTGCCATTTCCGCGCGGGCCATCATCATCTGCGGACGCGGACCGCCGAAATCCTGTTCGTTGATCGACAGGACGCGGCCAAGTTTGACCCCGGCGGCTTCGGCAAAGAGCTTCGCCTTGCGCATGGCGTCCGCCATCGCGGCCTTGCGGGCCTCGTCCTTCAGGCTGTCGGCATCGCTGACGATGAAGGAGATGCCGCCGACCTGGTTGGCGCCGTCACGCACCATCGCATCCAGCAGCGCGCCGAGATTGGCCAGATCGCGTACCCGGACCGACACATTGTTGGAGACGCGGTAGCCGATGATTTCCGAGCGGTAGTCGCCAGGCTCCGTATCCTTCAGCCGGCGATAGCGCGGGGAAACGGAAAAGCCCGAGGTCTGGATGTCGCGGCCCTCGATGCCGGCGTCCTTGATGCGCGCGACCACCGCGCTCATGGCGGCCGTATTGGCCGTCATGGCCTCGCCGGCGGTCTCGGCATCGCTGACGACGCCGCTTTGCACCATCGCCATGTCGGGGGCGGCGGAGACGCTGGCCTGGCCTACCATGTCGATGGTGGCGATGCGGCGAGGGTCATCGGCGCGGGCCGCGCCGGCGCCGAGTGCAACGGCGATGGCGCAGGCGACGACGAGAGAGCGGCGGGTGGACAAACGCATGATTTTACTCCTGACAAGCCCCGGAAGCGGGGAAGAACGGGAGCGACCTTTTCCGCCAAATGCGGCGGGCGAAAGGCAAGGCTCAGCTCTCCCTGGGGGAGCCGTTCAGCGCGATCGGCTCGCCGACGTCGCCATCGGCGGACAGCAGCACGGCAATCGGTCGCGATCCGGGAAACTGCGCGCAGATGATCAGCACCATCACCGTCAGCGGCACGCAGAGCACCATGCCGGTCACGCCCCAGATCGCACCCCAGAAGGCGAGCGACAGCATGATGACGAGGCCCGACATGTTCAGGCTGTTGCCCATCAGCCGCGGCTCCAGAAGATTGCCGATGGAGAACTGGATGGTGCCGAGACCCAGGCTGATGATGAAGAACGGCGTCAGCGTGTCGAAATAGACCAGCGCCAGCAGGCTCGGGAAGATCACCGAGATCAGCGAGCCGATGGTCGGGATATAGTTCAGCAGGAAGGCGATGAAGCCGAAGAGTGCGGCATAGGGCAGCCCGAGCATCACCAGAAGGCCGCTGGTCAACAGGCCGGTGAGCGCGCTCACCGCCGTCTTGATGCCGAGATAGTGACGCAGCGCCTCGGTGATGCGGTCGCGCACCTTGAACACCATCTCGGCGCGGTCCGGCGACACGAACAGACGCGCCATCTTGCGGTCGAAGGTGGATTGTTCCAGCAGCAGGAACAGAACATAGATGAACACCAGCGAGGCCGAGCCGGCGATGGTGGTGATGGCGTTGGCGCCGGCCGCGATCGCCTGGTCGAAGGCATTGTCCGGCATGAGATCGCGCAGGGCCAGCGGATCGGCCAGGCCGAAGCGGGTCGAATAGGTTTTCAGCAGCGCGTCGAGCCGGGCCTGATAAACCGGCGCGTCGCGGGCAAGCTCGGTCAGATTGGCGGTGACGATATCGACCACGATCGCGGAAATTCCGAAGATCACCGCAAGCGCGGCGGGTAGGGCGACCGCCCGGGGCAGATGCCAGGGGCCGAAGGGAATGGAGCGGACGGCGGCCGACAGCGCGTTGATCAGATACCAGACCAGCAGCGCGATGACGAACGGCAGCAGCAGCGCGCGACCGATCACCAGCAGCCAGCCGATCAGCGAGATCGAGACGAGAACGAGCGCGACAGTGGCTGGAAAACGAGGCATGGCGTCCCTCTCGCGCGCGGCGTCCCCGCGCATCGCGTCGTGCCAGGGGCGGAAAATCCTGACCGGTTTGCTTTTGGCGCGCTTCGGGACGGATTGCAACCGGCGCCGGGACACGCGGCCATGCGCCGGGCTTTCGCACCGATCGCCGCCCGGCGCCGTCATGCCCCGCGCGGCGGCGCGGGACGTGGCGCCCTTTGGCCCGGCGGCGAAGGCCGCGATCCCGGCCGTCCTGTCGACCGCGCCGCGCCCCGCGCGTCGGCCGCGCGAGATCATGCGCCCCCTGCGCTCCGCGCGCGAAGCCGTGCCCGGCGCGCTTCGCGCGCGAAACCGAGCCCAGTGCGCCTCGCGCGCGAAACCGTGGAAGCACGCCCGCCGACGCAGCGGCCTTCTTGTCAGCCCTCGTCGAGGTGGGGTAGGAAGACGTGCGCATCGGAGAAACACACTCGCCGCTGCCGGGCCTGTAGCTCAATTGGTTAGAGCCGTCCGCTCATAACGGATTGGTTGGGGGTTCGAGTCCCTCCGGGCCCACCATTTTTCCAATATTTCCTTGCATTTCTGCGGAGATCTCGAAGGTCTGCCGACCCTTCGCCATCGCTTGCCCGCTTACCCCGGCAGGCGCGGAGGGGTTTGGCAGAGGGTTTCGATGTCGGTGGTGGGGCGGCCGATCAGGTAGCCTTGCACGAAGTCGCAGCCGCAGGCGCGCAGGAACGCGAGTTGCGCCGCGGTTTCCACGCCTTCGGCGATCACCGTCATGCCGAGACTGTGGGCCAGGTCGACGATGGAGCGCACGATCACCGCGTCGCCGCCGCCCTCGCCGACATTGTCGACGAAGGACCTGTCGATCTTGAGCCTGGAGACCGGGAAGCGTTTGAGGTGGGCGAGGGAGGCGTAGCCGGTTCCGAAATCATCCATCGCGATCCCGAAGCCCATCGCGCGCAGCCGCTCAAGCGTGTTGGCAACCTGGTCCGTCGCCTTGTCGAGCAGCACCGTCTCGGTCACCTCCAATTCGAGGCGGCACGGCGTCAGGGCGAAGCGCACCAGGCATTTCGCCAGCCAGTCGGCAAACCCCGGATCCTTCAGTTGCGACGTGGCGATGTTGATCGCGACATGGCCCGGCACGATGCCGGCGGCTTCCAGACGCTGGAGATGCTTGCAGGCGCCCTCGATGACGCATTGACCGAGCTGGACGCCGAGGCCGCTCTCCTCGGCGACGGAAACGAATTCCAGCGGCGGCACCGGCGCCCCCTGGTAGGTCCAGCGCGCCAGCGCCTCGAAGGAATAGACGCCGGAATCGGTCATCGACACGACCGGCTGCAGGGCGATGGCAATCTGTCCGCCTGGAATGCCGGCGCGCAGGGCCTCGGCCAGGGCGTGGCGCCGTTCAACTCCGTGGCGCAGTTCGGGGTTGAACAGGGTCCAGCCGTTCCGCCCGCGCGCCTTGGTCTGGTAGAGCGCGATATCGGCGTTCTTCAAAAGGTCCGGCGCGCTCGCGCCATCCCTCGGGTAGACGGCGACACCCAGGGACACGCCTGGCCACATGCGTTTGCCTTCAAAGCTCACCGGGCGGCTCAGCAGGGCGTGCATCGTATCGATCGTTTCGACGAGCGCCTCGGCCGTATCGTGTCCGGCGAGGAGGAGGGCGAATTCATCGCCGCCCAGCCGCGCGACATGGCTGTCCTCCTCGACCATTGCGCGCAGCCGTTCCGCGACCGCGATCAGCAGCTTGTCGCCCGCATCATGCCCCAGCGTGTCGTTGACGGTCTTGAAATGGTCGAGATCGACGATCGCCACGGCACCCTGCGCACCGTCGGTGCCGGCCCGCGCCAGGGCCGCCTCGATCTCGCGCATCACCACTGCGCGCACGGCGAGCTTGGTCAGTCCGTCTGTCTCTGCGATGGCCCGGATCGCCAGTTCCGCCTGTTTCACGGCGGTGATGTCCGTGTGAACGCCGACGGTCACGCCGGAGACCGAGCGTCTTTCGCGGATCTGCAGCCAGCGACCGTCTGCAAGCTTTTGAACCTCGCCGTCGGCCTTCGGGTTGCGGTGCCGTTCCAGTCTTGCCTCCAGCCAGCGCCGGCGCTCCTGTTGGGTCATGCCGGAATGGGCGTAATGGTCCGCGGCGAGCCCGCTTTGCAGGATGTCCTCGAAGCGGGCGCCGATCTGCACGGCCGCGGCCGCCGGGCCGTGCAGGTCGAGCGCGGAGCGGTTGTGGAGGATCAGCCGGTCCTCGCGGTCGTAGGCCTCGATCGCGTCGGGAATGGTGTCGATCACGTCCTTGAGCAATGCGCGCGCCTCCTGAAGGTCCCGCCGCTGCTCCTCGTCCCGGGTGATGTCGATGAAACTGGCGATCACCTCGATGTCGTCGTTCAGCTCGGACGGGGCGATGCGTGCGTTGACCTGCAGCCAGCGGATGGTGCCGCCGGGCAGCCGGATCCCGACCGTGTCGTTGCGGATGGGCTTGCGGGTGCGCAACACGATCGAGGAGGGCATTTCTTTGGCGGGGCGCGGCCGGCCGTCCAGATAGACGGTGGCCCAGCGCGGATCCGCCAGCGCCCGACCGGTCATCTGCTCTTCGGTCAGGTCGAGAAGCCGGCAGGCCTCCGGATTGCAGCCGATGATCTCGCCGGACGCGTCGTGCCGCACGATCCCGGCCGCGACGTTTTCGACGATGGCGCTGGTGCGCTGTCGGGCCTCGACCAGCTCGGTCACATCGGTGTGCACCCCGACAAACCCCTCGACGCGGCCGCCGGCGCCGACAATCGGCCGGATTGTCAGGTCGACCCAGTAGAGATGGCCGGATTTCGACCGGGTCAGCAACTGGCGGCGGATTTCCCGCCGGGCCGCCAGGGCTTCGGCAATCTCGGCAAGGGTCGAGGGATCTGTCTCGGGACATTTGAGCAACTCGTCCGCCATCCTGCCCCGCGCCTCTTCGAAACTGAATTCGGTTCGGCGCTCGAACGCCGGGTTGACCCATTCGATGCGGCCGTCGAGGTCGCAGAGGATCACCGTGCTGTCGACGGCCCGGATCACGATATCGGAGCGGCGGAGCGCCCGGGACATGTCCTCGCGGGCGCTGACGTCGCGGGCCACGCCCCGGTAGCCGCAGAACGCGCCGTCCTCGTCCTGCATCGCCCGGCCGCTGAGCTCGACCCAGAGGATGCGGCCGTCCCGGCGACGCAGCGCGAAGACGACGTCGGAGATGGGCTGGCGCGCCTCCATCCGCTCCCTGAGGGTCTGGCATCCGCCTGCCGGCGGCGGATCGTCGTCGGCGAGATCCCAAAGCCGCGCGCCGATCCAGCCCGACAGGTCGAGGCCGAGCCGCTCGCCGTCGCCGAGCACCTCGGTGACGCGATGGGCCGCATCGGTGTCCCAGACCCAGTCGGAGGAAACGTCGAGATAGTCGCGCAGGCGCTTGTGCGCGCTTTGCAGGCGCTGCTCCGCGCGGGCCCGCAGGGTCTGGTCGACGGACACGCCGACGCCGCCGACGATGTGTCCCGCAACGACGATGGGCGAGATCGTCGTCTCCGAGATCACACGGCCGCGGGCCGTGTCCATTTCGCGCTCGTAGCGAACCTCTTCCCCGGCGATCACCCGCAGGTGCATCTCGAGCCATTCGCGTCCGAGCTCGGGTCCGAGGCCGGTTTCCGTCGGCGCGAGGCCGGTCATGTCACCGAAGGTGTCGCGGTCCAGCGCATTCTGAAAGGCGTAGCGTCCGAAACGATCGAAAATCCAGGCCGGTTGACCGAGTGCACCGAGCGCCGCGATCAGGCTGTCGCAATTTTGGAGGAGATCGTGGTCCGGCCTCGAACCGGATTGCAGTCCGTCCATCGCGCGCTCCGCTTTGGGAACAGGGGGCATGCGGCCATCGGCTTGCCGGACCCCACCGGCTGGCCACACCTTCGCAGATAACCACAGCAGTGACTGAGTCGTTAGAGAAACCTTGCAAGTCTGATGCGCGGATCCTGTTTAAATCAACAAGGAGGACGCAAGACCTCGTTCGGGCGATATGTGGCGATCATCTGTGGCCATGGCGCAGGCTGGCAAACGCCGCGCGGCGCGTCTCTCAGGCGCCTCCCGGAACGTCGCTTGCGCAAAAAGGGCCGTTGATCGGCCGGCAAATCACGATGAAAATTGATTTTTCATCCCGGTTTGGTATCAGGACATCACAGACGCCTTGCGCGCCGGTCCCGTAGCTCAGCAGGATAGAGCATCAGATTCCTAATCTGAGGGTCGCAGGTTCGAATCCTGCCGGGATCACCACTTCCTTGTCCTCGACAGCCGCGATCTCCTGCAACGCCCGATGGGCCGCGTCCATGGCGCTGGCATCGGGACGGTCCGGCTGTGCGGCGCCTCCCGTCAGGAAAAGCCCGCGCGCCTGCGCCGGACGGTCGGGGCATCCCGACCATTGATCCACCCAAAGCAATGACCAGCTCATGCGTTCCCCCCTCGATTGCCCAATCCCTTCTCGCGCTCCCGGACCGTTTGCCGTGTGGCAGGACCGGTCGTCGCGAGGCAGCACTCAATGGTAGGAAGCTAAAGCGGCATCCGCAACGGTTGCATACGTTGTCATATGCAATCTGACGATTTCGCGCGGATTTGCGGCTTTCCGTGCGGGTGTTCCGGACCGTGTCCTGCCCGGTCGCGGGGAGAGGCGTGAAACCGGTCGCAGGCAAGGCGCGCGGGCGCTGCGCCCGCGCGTATTGGAAGCGACGCCGGTCAGCAGCCGTTGGGTCGCTGCGGTCCGAGGTCGATCTGGCATTCGTTGGTGAGCGCGCCGATCGCGGCGCCGCCAACCGCACCGGCGGCCGCGCCGACCAGCACGGGGCCGCCCGCAACCGCCATGACACCTGCGCCGGCAGCGGTCCCGATGGCGCCGCCCGTCACGCCGCGCTCGAACCGGTTCGAGCCGCAGGCGCTCACCATCAGCGCGAGAGCGAGAATGCCGGCGATGCCGGCGGATCGAGGAAGACGCATGACACACATCCTTGGGGTTTGCCCAGCCCGCCGCGATCCTGACGCCGCTTGGTGAAGGGAGGGTAAACGCAAGGCGGGCAATCGCACGACCGGCGGCATGGACAGGCGGGTGCGGCTGCCGCGCGGGCCTTGCTCCCGGGCGGCGCTTCGACTAAGACAACACCCCAGTTTCCCCTCACCTGTATCAGCGGAGTGGCAGGCACCTATGGCGCGCCAGTTCATCTATCACATGCACGGTCTCACCAAGACCTACACGGGTGGCAAGAAGGTTCTCGACGGGATCCATCTGTCGTTCTACCCGGACGCGAAAATCGGCATCCTCGGCCCCAACGGCGCCGGCAAGTCGACGCTGCTCAGGATCATGGCCGGTCTCGACAAGGAGTTCACCGGCGAGGCCTGGGCGGCGGACGGTGCCAAGGTCGGATATCTGCCGCAGGAGCCGCAGCTCGACGAGAGCAAGACGGTTCTGGAAAACGTCATGCTCGGCGTCGCCGACAAGCAGGCGATCCTCGACCGCTACAACGAACTGATGATGAACTATTCCGACGAGACGGCGGAAGAGGGCGCCAAGCTCCAGGACATCATCGACAGCCAGAACCTGTGGGATCTGGAATCGCAGGTCGAGATGGCGATGGAAGCGCTGCGCTGTCCGCCCGCCGACTGGCCGGTCGACAATCTGTCGGGCGGCGAGCGGCGCCGCGTCGCGCTGTGCAAGCTGCTGCTCGACCAGCCCGACCTGCTGCTCCTCGACGAGCCGACCAACCACCTGGACGCGGAAACGGTCAACTGGCTTGAAAAGCACCTGCGGGAATATCCCGGCTCCGTGCTGATCATCACCCACGACCGCTACTTCCTCGACAATGTCACGGGCTGGATCCTGGAGCTCGACCGCGGCCACGGCATTCCCTACGAGGGCAATTACACCGCCTATCTGGAAAAGAAGGCGAAGCGGCTGGAGCAGGAATCGCGCGAGGATGTCGCCCGCCAGCGCGCCCTGTCGCGCGAGCGCGAGTGGATGGGCATGAGCCCGAAGGCGCGCCAGACCAAGTCGAAGGCCCGTATTAAGGCCTATGACGAGCTGCTGAAGGCCAACGAGGACCGGCTCAACAACCCGGCCGCGCAGATCCTCATCCCGGCCGGGCCGCGGCTCGGCCAGAACGTCATCGACGTGGAGAACATCTCCAAAGCCTATGGCGACAAGCTCCTGATCGACGACCTGTCGTTCCAGCTTCCGCCGGGCGGCATCGTTGGCGTGATCGGTCCCAACGGCGCCGGCAAGTCGACGCTGTTCCGCATGCTGACCGGTCAGGAACAGCCGGATTCCGGCACGCTGACCATCGGCGAGACCGTCAAGCTCGGCTATGTCGACCAGTCGCGCGACACGCTCGATCCCAACAAGACGGTGTGGGAGGAAATCTCCGGCGGCCAGGAGGTGATCTACCTCGGCAAGAAGGAGATCAACTCGCGCGCCTATTGCTCCTCGTTCAATTTCAAGGGTGGTGACCAGCAGCAGCCGGTCGGCACGCTCTCGGGCGGCCAGCGGAACCGCGTGCATCTGGCCAAGATGCTGAAATCGGGCGCCAACGTCCTGCTGCTCGACGAACCGACCAACGATCTGGACACCGAAACCCTCGCCGCGCTCGAAGAGGCGCTCGAGGAATTCGCCGGCTGCGCCGTCGTGATCAGCCACGATCGCATGTTCATGGACCGTCTGGCGACGCATATGCTGGCCTTCGAGGGCAACAGCCACGTGGAGTGGTTCGAAGGAAACTTCGAGGACTACGAGAAGGACAAGATCCGCCGTCTTGGCGCGGATGCCGCCAATCCCCGGCGTATCAAGTACAAGCCGCTGACGCGCTGATCCTTATCGCTTCACGCATCAACGACACCGACGGCGGGTCCGACACGGCCCGCCGTTTTGGTTTGCGCGCGGGCACAGGCTGTCCGCGCCATCGGCAACCGGGTTTTCTTTCCGACCGGTTTCGTCTTTAAAGGGCGGCAGGAAAGCGAGTGGCGGCGGAGGCCACCGGCAAAGGCGAGGACGGCGCGCGATGACTGCGGATCTGTTTGGACGGGAGACGGCCGACGACCTCGAGATCGTGCCGGCGCGCAAGGTGACGGGGCTTGTCTCCAAGGTCTATGCGACCCCCGATGCCGATGATTTCCAGACCCGCTGGACGGCCGCGCTCAAGCTCGGCTTCGAGGGGATTGCCGGCGACCGCCATGCCGGCTTCACCCGCAAGTCGGGCGGGCGCGAACCCTGGTACCCGCGTGGCACGGAAATGTGCAACGAGCGCCAGATCTCCATTGTCTCGCTGGAAGAGCTGGCAGCGATCGCCAAAGCCATGGACATCCAACGTGTCGACGCCGGCTGGATCGGCGCCAATGTGCTGACGGAAGGCCTGCCGCGGCTGACGCTGCTTCCGCCGCGCACGCGGATGGTCTTCGCCGGCGGGGTGGTGCTGCGCGTCGACGGCGACAACAGCCCTTGCCGGATCGCCGGTGGCGCCATTGCCGCGCATTACCCGGAGCGGGAGGGGCTGGACCTCAGTTTCGCGCGGCTTGCCCGGCGCCAGCGCGGTCTTGTCGCCTATGTCGAGCGCCCCGGCGTGATCCGGCCGGGCGAAGAGGTCGTCGCCCATGTGCCCGAGCATTGGCTCTATCGCTGAGCCGTCAGACGCCGTCGTCCGCATCGCAGGTGACACGGCGCGCCGATCCCCAGTGTTCCAGAACGGCGTTCATGTCGTCGATGACGAAAAAACGCGCGGCGTCCCGCTCGTAACCGTCCTCAAGCAGCGCGTCATAGTCGGTGTGTTCATGGCGTACGCGTGCGGCGAGCGCCTGCCACAGGGCGATCGACGGCGGCAGATGGCGCAAGTGGCCGGCGAGTGCGGCCTCGATCACCGGCTCTGAATCGGAAAAGGGGATGCGCGGCGCCATCAGCCTGAGCTGTTTGCGCATGTCCTTTTGCCGTTTGGTGCCGCCGCCGCGCTGCATGCTTTGCCCTCACACCAGACGTGCCATCAGCGTCGCGAATTCCGCGCGGCTGGCAACGCCGAGCTTGGCGTAGATCGTCTTGCGATGGGTCCTGAGCGTGTTCGCGCTGATGTTGAGCCCGTCGGCGATCTCGGCCTCGGTCCTGGGGGAGGCGAGCGAGGCGGCAACGGCGGTTTCGCGTTCGGTGAGAGAGAACACCATCCTGAGCCGGGGTTCCAACGCGGCCGGAACCGTGTCGAGAAGCGTCAGGATCAGGACGGCGCCGGTTTGCCTGCCCGGCGTCGCGCGGGCGCCGGCCGGCGGCAGGGTGACGGGGTGGAGTTCGGCAAACAGCGGACGCGGGCTGTTGGCCAGCGTCAGATCGAGGGGCCGTTTCGCGCTGCCCGTCGGATCGAATACCGCGGCGAGCGCCCCGGAAAAGCCGCGCTGGGCCAGCGGATTGACGAATTCCAGCCGGTCGCCGCTGCGCTCGCAGGGCGTGAACAGCCTCTCTGTTTGCCGGAGGTGCAGGGCGAAATCGTTCTGTGCGGTGACCTTGGCCAACCGGTCCAGCACGAAGGCGGCCCGCGCCTGGGTGTCGAGCACCCGAAACAGAACGGCCATGCCGTTGGTGGTGGAAACGTCGGTGCCTTCGATCATGGCCGCGATTGCGACGTGCCTGGACTACAATGTCAAGATGTTGTCGTCGGCAATCAACGGTTTGCGGGGGGAGGCGAGCGGCCGCTCGAGCGCGTCGAGGATGCAATCGCCGAGCGCGTCGAAATCGCGTTTGCGCGGCGAGGAGCGGCGCCACGCGAGGCCGACGCTGCGTTGCGGCTGCGGGTCGGTGAAGCGCAGGAGACTGACCCGGTCGTCGCGGACCTCCACCGAGGCGCAAAGCTCCGGCAGCAGCGTCACGCCGTAGCCTGCCGCCACCATCTGCATCACGGTGGACAGGCTTGTTGCGCCGAAGGTCGAGCGACCTTCCGGACGCACGCCCTCGCAGTAATTCAGCGCCTGGTCGCGCAGGCAATGGCCTTCCTCAAGGAGGAGCAGCGTCGATCCGTCGATGCTTGACGGCGCAATGCGCGTGCGCTCGTCGAGATCGGGGCGGTTGCGCACCGCAAGCAGGAAGCGGTCGTCGAACAGGGCGCGGCTCTCGATGTCGGTTCCCTCCAGCGGCAGCGCCGCGAGGATCACGTCGAGATTGCCTTGGCCGAGCTCGCTTAACAGCCCCTGTGTCAGCGTTTCGCGCACCTGCAGGTCGACATTCGGATAGGCCTCGGTCAGCGCCGGCAGCACACGCGGCAGCAGATAGGGCGCGATCGAGGGAATGATGCCGAGCCGCAGAGACCCGGTGAGCACCTCGCCGGCGTGGCGGCCATAGTCGAGCAGGTCGCGGCTTTCCGCGAGGATGCGCGCGGCCCGTCGGGCGATCTCGCGGCCCTGTTCCGTCAGACGCACCGCATTGGGCTGGCGCTCGACCAGCGCGATGCCGAGCGTTGCCTCAAGCTCGCGGATCTGCATCGAGAGTGCCGGTTGCGACACCGAGACCGCATCGGCGGCGCGGCCGAAGTGCAGATGATGGGCGAGGGCGTCGAAATAGCGGAGCTGTCTGAGGGTGAGCATGCCTGACAAGTATTCTTATCGGTGGCGCAAATCAATGTGGCTGTGCCTTATGCCCTGGAACGGGATCGGCCACAGGCTCGTCCGCGGGGGCTTTCAATTCCCCTTAACCCGCTTCTGGAATGGTGGAGCGATCGCGATGGGGAGACGGACATCATGACAGCGGCCGCCCGCCGTCCCGGACTGGATGTGTTGCGGGTCCTGGCCGTCGCGGCCGTGGCCTGGTTCCACTTCGGCTTTCGCATGCAGGTCACCGGCGAGGCGGGCCCGCTGATGGCCGGCGACCCGGGCGGGCTGGCGCGCTACGGCTATCTCGGCGTGTCGGTCTTTTTCGCCATTTCCGGCTATGTGATCTCGATTTCGACCGAGGGCCGCGATGCCTATGGCTTTGCGGTCGCCCGGATCGCGCGGCTGTGGCCGACCTATGTCGCGTGCATGAGCTTGACGGCTGCGGTCATGCTGACGGTTCCCGAGCTCGGCCTTCCCGTCGGCCTGACGCAGTATCTCGCGAACCTGACGATGCTTGCCCCGTTCCTCGGCCAGCCCTTCATGGACGGGGCCTATTGGTCGATCGTCGCGGAAATCATCTTCTATGGCTGGGTCGGACTGCTGATGGTCGCCCGGGTCTGGCGCAACTGGCAGGTCTGGGTCGCCGCCGTCTGGCTGGTGATCGCGGCGCTCGATCTCGCTGTCGTGGAGAGCGACCTGCTGCGCCGCCTGCTCCTGACGGAGTTCGCCGGCTTCTTCGCCTTCGGCATGATGCTGCGCGCGCTGGAGCGCAGGGAGACAGCCGCCGGGGTCGTGCTCGTCGCCGCCTTCGTGCAGGCGCTTGCCGGCGCGGCCGCCGGTGCGGCCAAACTGCCGGAGGCCTATGCGGGCGCGGTTTTCTCCATTCCGGTCGTCCTGGCTTGCGTCTCTGCCGGATTGCTGGTGCTTGCCCTGCTCGTGCGGCTGCCGGCCGGCGCGGTGCCGGTTGGCCCGGTGTCCCTTGCCGGGCGGGCGACCTATCCCTTCTACCTGCTGCACCAGCATATCGGCTATGCCGCCTATTTCCTGCTGGTGCCGGCCATCGGTTTTGCCGGCACCACGCTGGCGCTGATCGCCGGCCTGACCGCGGTCGCGCTGCTGATCTCGGGCGTCTTGGAAACGCCGGCGGCGCGCGCGATCCGGGCGTTCGGCGCCGGGGTGCGGGCTTTTGCCCTTGCCCGGATCAGGGCCGCCTAGGTGTGGTTTCTCAGAAGGTCATTCACCCTTTGGAGGGGCGGCAGGCCGTTGAGAGCGGAGTGTTGTCTTGCCCGGTTGAACCAGTCAAGCCATCTGGGGAGGTCCGCGTTTCGGGCTTGCGATGTAGGATAGGCGAGGCCGTAGGCCCATTCGCGCAGGAGGGTCTGGATGAAGCGCTCGGCCTTGCCGTTGGTCTTGGGCGTGTAGGGTCGGGTGAAGATGTGGCGGATGCCCAGCCATCGCAGCGCCTTGGCGAAGCGGCGGGAGCGGTAGGCGCTGCATTGTCGGTCATCACCCGCTCGGTCCGGATGCCGTGCGCACGGAACCAGCGCAGGGCGCGGAGCAGGAAGGCGGTGGTGGTGTTCCGGCGCTCGTCGCCCAGCACCTCGACATAGGCCAGCCGCGTCGCGTCATCGACCGCAACATGGACGAAGTCCCAGCCCGCGCCCCGATTGCGGCAGCCCGTGCGGGTGCCGGTGACGCGATGGCCGGGCCGGTCGAACCGGCCGAGCTTCTTGATGTCGAGATGGATCAGCTCGCCAGGCCGGGCGCGCTGGTAACGCCGCACAGGCTCGGGCGGATCGAGCCGGGCCAGCCGCCCCATCCCCGCCCGTGCCAGCCAGCGCGCTACGGTCGAGCGCGCGAGACCCAGCCTGGCCGCGATCGCCGCCCCGTCAGGCGCAGGTCGCGCCGCAGATGCAGGGCGAGCGCGACCAGGCGATCGGGCAGACGCCCCGCCACGCGGGCGGGGGAACTTGCGCGGTTGGAGAGCGCCGCGGCCCCGCCCGCGCGGAACCGCGCCAACCACTTCCGAACGGTGCGGAGGAAACGCCGAAGGCAGCGGCGACCCTCGGCGGCCTTCTGTCCCGCGAGAACACGGGCCACGATCTGCTCTCGACTATAGACGGTAAGGCGGGCACCTTGGTGCGGGTTGTTCATCCTTCGGGATCCTCGGCTGGAGTTTGGCGATTGCAGCCTAAACCCCGAACGGGTGAAACAACCTCCTGAGACTTCACACCTAGGGACTCCTCCTCCTCGCGCCAGCCGACGCGCGCCTGTGGCACGCTGTCGGTTCCGGCGAAATAGGGCTTGATGTCCACAAGCGGTGTGCCGTCGACACAGTCGAGGCCGGCGCACGTCGAAAGCGTCGGGGCGCAATGGCAACCAGCTCCACCACCGACAGGGCCACCGGGTTCGGCCGGATCGGCGAGCGCAGGGCGAAACAGCCGTGCGGGCGGGCGGCGAAGGACGGCGCCTGCACGACCAGGTCGCGGCGGGCCTGATGCATCCAGTAGAGCAGGTAGAGATGGCTGCAGGTCTCCACCGAGGCCAGTCCCTCGCGAAACGCCGGCCGGAGGTGGACCCGGCAAACGGCATCGCTGCCACGCCCGTTGCGGGGGCAATCCTGCGTCGTTTTCCAGGGTGTTTCGATGTGGCCGATGAAAATGATGCCGGCATTTTGCGGCATTTGTGCCGGGTCGGTCGCCAGTTTCTGCTCTCCGGGCCTTGGCGATTTTGCCGAGGGGTGGGTCATTCAGCTCTCCTGGTGGCGTGCGCGATGCGCGGTGTCGCGCGCAGTGTTTCCCCGAAACGGCCAGCCTGTCACCCGGTGCGGGCCGAATGCCTCGAATTTTAGTCGAAATCGTTTGAAAACTCTGCTCTTGTTCGATTCAAACAAGCTTAAGTCTTGAGGAGCGTGGATTCATTTTTGTTCATCCGGCGCGTGGTAAATCTCGAATCATGAAGTCTTTGACCACAGCAAGGCGATGTTGATCATGGCGAACACGGAGCTTGTAAACTTCGAGGCCTTGGCGCTGGAGGACGATATGTCCCGGCGCAACGATCTGGCGCGAAACGTCGCGACGCTCTTTTCGTTCACCTCGGAGACCTGTTCGGACGAACAGATCGAAACCTACGATCATGTGCTGGTGCGCCTGGCGGACATGGTGGAGGCGCAGGCGCGGGCGTTCATCGCCGATCGGCTCGCGAAACTGCGGCGCGCCCCGGAAAATACGGTGCGCCGGCTGGCCCAGGACGAGATTGTCGTTGCCCGTCCGCTGCTGGAACGCTCCACGGTTCTGCGCGATGTCGATCTCATCGAGATTGCCCGCGACTGCGGCGACGATCACCGCATGGCGATCGCGACCCGCGAGATCCTGTCGGAACTGGTGACGGATGTGCTGGTCGAGGAGGGCGGCGATCCGGTGAAGCGCGCGGTCGCGGAAAACGCCGGTGCCAGCCTGTCGTCCTTTGGCGTGTCGCGCCTGCTGGATGCGGCGTCAATCGACGAGGAGCTGCAACTGGCCCTTGCCGAGCGCGGCGACCTGCAGGAGGCCGAGATCTCGCGCCTTGCGGAACTCGCCGGCGAACGCGTGCGCATTCGCTTGTTCGAGGCGGCCGGGTCCGGTGCCGAGGCGCTTCCGGCGGCGGCGAAGGCTGCCGCGCAAACGCCTGTCCAACGATTTCTGGCTGCAACGCTACGACTTCGAAACCGCCATGGGGCGGGTTCTGGCATTGGCGCGGGGGCCGGGGCTCGACGAGCAGACGCTGTTGCGGTTTGCCGAGCAGGACCGCTTCGCGGAAGTGGTGGCGACCTTCGCCATGCTGGGCGACATCGGACTGGAAGAGGCCAAGCACTGGATGGTGCGTCTCGACACCGATCCCTTCCTGATCGTGGCCAAGGCCTGTGGCCTGAAAGCCTCGACCGTCGACACGCTGCTGACCATCGGGCCGTGGCGGTACCGCCTGCCGGCGGCGGAGCGTGCCAGGGTAGTCGAGCGCTACGCCAGCATCATTCCGCAGTCGGCACGGCAACTGCTCAACCAGTGGCAGGGTCGTCTGGCGAGCTGACAGGCGAGGGCGTACGCCGCTATCGGCCGGGCCCGGCGCAGGCGTACCGGCGTTTCACGGCAATCTCTTCGGGCGGCCCGCGTTCCCGCTTGGCTTCCATGGGCGCCGGCGTCTATTGTCCGCTGAATATAACCCGTTGTTTTGACGGGTTTGCAGGCGGGGTTTTTTAAATGGCACGCGACTGTGGATCGGGATGTCCGTCCGGACGCGCGGTGAGGCGTCTTTTTTTGCTTGCGTTTCTGGCGCTCGCATCTCTTTCCGGTTTCACCCAGAAAGGTCATGCCCAGACCGACGCCCCGGCGGCCGGCCCCCCCGCTGCGGCGGAGGCGAGCGCGCCGTCGTCGCCTTCGGACGGCCTGTCCGCGGGCGGCGATCACCGGGTTCTGGTCTTCAAGGTGCGCGATGCCCTCGGGCAGGCGCTGCAGTCACTCGATGCTCTGCCGCAGCTGACAACGCGCGCGCTGCTGGAACGTTCGCCGGACGGCACGCTGGACTGGGTCTGGAAGACCGCCGTCGTGCTGGTGCTGGCCATCCTGGCGGGAACGGCGGTCCTGCGCCTCGTCGAGCGCTGGGGCCGGTTGCGCTTCCTGCGCTTTTACGATGCGGCAACGCCCGAACGGGCCGACAGGATCGCCTATCTCCTGTCGCGGGCCGCGATCATGGCGGTTCGCCCTTGCCCGGATTCGCGGTGGTGGCGGGTGGTGATCGCGCTCGCCTTCGTTTCCGGGCATCCGCCGTCGCGCGTCACCGCGCTGGTCGGGCTGGAGGCGGTTGCCACCTTCCTGTTGCTGCGCATCGTCTTGCTCAATGTGCTGGCGCCCGGCGTTTCCGCCCAGCGGATGCTGCGTCTTGAGGATCGCGATGCACACGGCCTGTACCGGTCTCTGATCGGGCTTGCGGCGCTTTCGCACGCGCTGTTTGCCCTGTGCGGCTGGATCGCGGCGATGGGGCTCGACCCGAATGCCCACAAGCTCGCGCTGATCGTCGCGACCGGCGTCGCCTGCCTGCTTCTCTCGGCGGTGGTGGTGTTTTACCGGAAGGCGCTGACCGGCCTGATCGCCGCCCCGCAGGAGGGCGGGACCGTTCCTCGGCGCCGGGCACCGCGTCGTCACGCTGGTCTGGCTTCCGCTAACGTTGCTGTATTTCGCAGGCGCCTTCCTGGTCTCCTCCGTGCGGGTGCTGCTCGATCTGCCGGCGGCGCTCGGGCTCGTCGGCGCGCCGATCATGGCGCTGCTGATCTGGGCCGTCGGTTATGGCGTGCTCGTGCTGGTGATCGACAAGTGGCTGTTGCCCCGGCTCGACAGCGACAGCGCCCAGGCGCAGGCGGCGGAAGACATCGCCCGTGCCGCGGTGACCCAGGGCGAAAGCGTCGACGAGGATGCAAGCCTTGCCCAGGCGCGCGCCGAGGCGATGGATGCGGAAGGCGCGCGCACGCCCTACCGCCGGCTGCTGGAGCACGGCGCGGCGATCCTCTCGCTGGTGGCGGCCGCCGCCTTTCTGTTCAGGACCTGGGGCATCCCGCTCACCGACGACAGTTTCTTTCTCGCCAACCTGTTCGAGATCGGGCTGATCCTGTTTCTGGGCTATATGGCCTATGAGGCCGTTGCCATCGCCATCGACCGCCAGATCGTTCTGGAGGGCGGCGGCGCGGACAAGAAGGACGACGATCACGAGATCGGCGGAGCGGGCGAGAGCCGCCTTGCGACCCTTCTGCCGATCTTCCGCAATTTCCTGCTGATCTCCATCGTGGTGATCGCCGGCATGATCGCCCTGTCGCAGGTTGGGGTAAACATCGCGCCGCTCTTCGCCGGTGCCGGCGTCGTCGGTCTGGCGGTTTGGCTTTGGCGCGCAAACGCTCATTCGCGACATTTTCTCGGGTGCGTTTTTTCTGGTCGACGATGCCTTTCGCAAGGGCGAATACATCGACATCGGCGACGTGAAGGGCACGGTGGAAAAGATCTCGATCCGCTCCATGCAGCTACGCCATCACAACGGCCCGCTGAACACTGTGCCCTTCGGCGAGATCCGCTTCGTGAAGAACTTCTTCGCGCGACTGGGCGGTGATGAAGCTCGCCTTCCGCGTCACCTATGACACCGACGTGGAAAAGATGCGCAAGCTGATCAAGAAGTTCGGCCAGGAGCTGCTCGAGCACCCCGATTACGGGCCGAAGTTCCTGCAGCCGTGAAGTCGCAGGGCGTCACGGCACTGGGAGGATTCGGCGATGATCGTGCGCGTCAAGTTCATGACGCGGCCGGGCGACCAGTTCGAATTGCGCAAGGTGGTCTACGCCGGCATCCGCGACCTGTGCGAACGCGAGGGCATTCATTTCGCCCACCGCGAGGTCACGGTGCGCGTGTCGCAGGATCCCAACGATCCGCGCGAGTTCTCCGAGGCGGAGAAGAAGGCAATCGGCGGCGCCGTGCTCCCCACCCTGGAAGAGGGGCAAGGCGCAGGCGCCGCGACCGCCGCCGACGGCCGCTAGCTGTTTGCAACAAGGCGTGCGACCGGGGCGCGGTCGGGGCGCGCGCAATGGACCCGACAAAATGGGGTGCCGGCATGTCCGGCACCCCGTCAGGCTGCTGACAAAGGTGGAGCTGCTCCAGGCGTCATACCGGGCAAGCGTCAGCGCGACCCGGTATCGGAGAGCCAAAGGCCTATAATTTTCAAGCCAAAAGAAGCCGACAGGCAGTGCCTCCCCGATCCCGGCTCTCATTGCATTCGGCCGGGATGACGATTCTTCAGGGCTTGTCATCACTCTCGCGGGGTGCCGGCATGTCCGGCACCCCGTTTCCGCATTGCGGGATCGCAAGGGACCCGTCGCCGCCGGAAACGCAAGGCTTGAACGGCGTGCGATATAGGTATAAAGATATGTTTATATCTTAGTCGCGAGGGTTCGGCATGTCCGACAACACACAGTTCAGCCTCGATCAGCTCAGTCTCGAGAGCCTGCTTGCCGGTCTGCGAAATGCCGGCGAGGCGACGCGTCTCAGGCTGCTGGCGCTTCTGGCGGATGGCGAACTGACGGTCAAGGATGCCACCGTCATTCTGGGCCAGAGCCAGCCGCGGATCTCGCGTCACCTGAAGCTTCTGACCGAGGCGGGGCTGGTGCAGCGTTTTCCGGAAGGGGCCTGGGTGTTCTATCGCCTCGGCGACGGGGCGATGGGCGATCTGGTGCGCCTGCTCTTGTCGCGGCTCGATCCGCAGGATGCGGTGCTGGCCGGGGACCGGGTGCGCCTTGCCGCAACCCGTCGCGCCAAGGCGGAAGCCGCGGCCGCCTTCTTCGCCTCCAAGGCCAAGACCTGGGACCAGGAGCGCTCGCTTCATGTGCCCGAGGCCGCCGTGGAAGAGGCGATCCGCGCGGCCATCGGCGACAAGCCCTTCGGCGCGATGCTGGATCTGGGAACGGGCACCGGCAGCCTGCTGTCGCTGTTGCGCGATCAGTATTCCCAGGCGCTCGGCATCGATGCGAGCCATGACATGCTGACCGTCGCCCGCGCCAATCTGGCGCGTCAGGGCGTGAAGAGCGCGCAGGTGCGTCAGGGCGACATTCATGCGCTCAATGTGCCCACCGACAGTTTCGACCTGATCTCGATCCATCAGGTGCTGCATTATCTCGACGACCCCGGTCGCGCCATCGAGGAGGCGGCGCGCGCGCTGCGTCCCGGCGGACGGCTGCTGATCGTCGATTTCGCGCCGCACAGTCTCGAATTCCTGCGCGATACCCACGCTCACCGTCGTCTCGGTTTCGCGCATGATCAAATGAACCGATGGCTCGCCGATGCCGGCCTCGATGTCGTTCTCACCCGCGATCTGGCGCCCGATGCCGGGGATGCCGATCGCCTTACCGTCACCATCTGGCTGGCCCGCGATCCGCGCATTGTGTCGGATCTGCCGGAGCTCAACATGACCCAGGAGGTCGCCTGACATGCCGTCCACTGACAAGTTCCGCCGCTTCGAGCTTGGCTCCGGCGCCGATGTTTCCGTGTCCTTCGAGTTCTTTCCGCCCAAGACGGAAAAGATGGAAGCCTCGCTGTGGCGGGCCGTGGAGCGCCTGCAGCCGCTGTCGCCGAACTTCGTGTCGGTGACCTATGGCGCGGGCGGCTCGACGCGCGAGCGCACCCACCGCACGGTGGAGCGCATCCTGCGCGAGACCGATCTTTCGCCGGCCGCGCATCTGACCTGCGTCGGCTCCTCGCGCGCGGAGGTCGATGCGATCGTGCGCGATTATCAGGCGCTCGGCGTCAAGCACATTCGTCGCGTTGCGCGGCGATCCGATGGAGGGCATCGGCGCGATCTACAAGCCGCAGCCCGACGGCTATGCCTATTCCTGCGACCTGGTCGAGGGCATCCGCCGCATCGGCGATTTCGAGGTTTCGGTCTCCGCCTATCCCGAGCGCCATCCCGAAAGCCCGGACTGGGCGACCGAGATCGACAACCTGAAGCGCAAGGTGGATGCCGGCGCGACGCGGGCGATCACCCAGTATTTCTTCGACAACGACCTGTTCGAGACCTTCCTGGAAAAGGTCCGCGCCGCCGGGATTAATATTCCGATCGTTCCGGGCATCCTGCCGATCGTCAATTTCGAGACGACGATGGTGTTTTCCGCCAAATGCGGCACGTCGATCCCGGACTGGCTGGTGCGCCGCTTCGCGGGCCTCGACCAGGATGTGGAGACGCGCAAGCTGGTCGCCTCGGCGGTGGCCTGCGAGCAGGTGCTCGACCTCGTCGACCGGGGCGTGAGCGACTTCCATTTCTACACGATGAACCGCGCCGAACTGGACCTATGCGATCTGTCACACGCTGGGCCTGCGCCCGGCGCCGGAAGAAAAGCAGGCGGCCTGAGAGCAGATATGACCAATTCAAAGAACGCAGCGGCGATCCTCAATGCCGCCGCCCGCGAGCGCATTCTCGTTCTCGACGGCGGCATGGGGACGATGATCCAGGACCTGAAGCTGGACGAGGCCGGCTTTCGCGGCGAGCGCTTCAAGGACTGGAAAAGCGACCTGCAGGGCAACAACGACCTGTTGAACCTGACGCAGGGCGAGGCGATCCGCGACAATCCATGTGGCCTATCTGGAGGCCGGCGCGGACATCGTCGAGACCAACACATTCTCCTCCACCACCATCGCCCAGGCCGACTACGGCATGGAGGAGCTCGCCTATGAGCTCAACCTGGAAGGCGCACGCGTGGCGCGGGCCGCCTGCGACATCGTCACGGAGCGCGAGCCGCATCGCCCGCGCTTCGTCGCCGGCGCGCTCGGGCCGACCAACCGCACGCTGTCGATCTCGCCGGACGTCAACAAACCCGGGCTTCCGGGCCGTGTCCTTCGACGAGATGAAGATTGCCTATGCGCAAGCCGCGCGCGGCCTCATCGAGGGCGGCGCCGATCTGCTTCTGGTCGAGACCATCTTCGACACGCTGAACGCCAAGGCGGCGCTCTTCGCCATCGACGAGGTGTTGAGGAAATCGGACGCAAGCTGCCGGTGATGATTTCCGGCACGATCACCGATCTCTCCGGGCGCACGCTGTCGGGCCAGACGCCGGAAGCCTTCTGGAACTCGCTGCGCCATTCGAGGCCCGTTCTCCTTCGGGCTGAACTGCGCGCTGGGCGCCAAGGAAATGCGCGCCCATGTCGCCGAGCTGTCGCGCATTTGCGACACGCTGGTCAGCGCCTATCCGAACGCGGGCCTTCCCAACGAATTCGGTGAATACGACGAAAGCCCCGAGGCGATGGCCGAGCTGGTCGGCGAGTTTCGCCAAGAGTGGGCTGGTCAATATCGTCGGCGGCTGCTGCGGCACGACGCCGGAGCACATTCGCGCCATCGCCGAGGCGGTGGCCCCGCATGCGCCGCGCGTCGTGGTCGAGCCGCCCCGGCGCATGCGCCTGTCGGGTCTGGAGCCCTTCGTGATCACGCCGGAGACGAATTTCGTCAACGTCGGCGAGCGCACCAATGTCACCGGCTCCGCCCGCTTCCGCAAGCTGATCAAGACCGGCGACTATGACACCGCGCTGGAAGTTGCCCGCAGCCAGGTGGAAAACGGCGCGCAGATCATCGACGTGAACATGGACGAGGGCCTGCTCGATTCCAAGGACGCGATGGTCACCTTCCTGAACCTGGTGGCGGCCGAGCCGGACATCGCCCGGGTTCCGGTGATGATCGACAAGTTCCAAGTGGGAGGTGATCGAGGCCGGGCTGAAATGCGTCCAGGGCAAGGCCGTGGTCAACTCCATCTCCATGAAGGAGGGGGTCGAGGCCTTCATCGCCCAGGCGAAGCTCGTGCGCCGCTACGGCGCGGCGGTCGTCGTCATGGCCTTCGACGAGGACGGCCAGGCCGATACCCAGGCGCGCAAGATCGAGATCTGCAAGCGCTCCTACGAGATCCTCGTCAACGAGGTCGGCTTCCCGCCGGAAGACATCATTTTCGATCCCAATGTCTTCGCGGTCGCGACCGGCATTCCCGAGCATGACAACTACGGCGTCGATTTCATCGAGGCGACGCGGTTCATCCGCGAGAACCTGCCGCATGCGCATGTGTCGGGCGGCGTGTCGAACCTGTCGTTCTCCTTCCGCGGCAACGAGACGGTCCGCGAGGCGATGCACTCGGTGTTCCTTTACCACGCCATCAAGGCGGGCATGGACATGGGCATCGTCAATGCCGGGCAGCTCGCGGTCTATGACGACCTCGATCCCGAGTTGCGCGACCTGTCCGAGGATATCGTCCTCAACCGCCGCTCGGATGCGACCGACCGGCTGCTGGACGCGGCCGAGCGCTTCAAGGGCAAGGGCGGCAAGCAGCGGGTGCAGGACCTCGCCTGGCGCGAGTGGCCGGTGGAAAAGCGCCTCGAGCATGCGCTGATCAACGGCATCACCGACTATATCGACACCGATGTGGAGGAAGCGCGCGCGCGCGCGGACCGTCCGCTGCATGTGATCGAGGGACCGCTGATGGACGGCATGAATGTCGTCGGCGATCTCTTCGGCGCGGGCAAGATGTTCCTGCCGCAGGTGGTGAAATCCGCGCGCGTGATGAAGCAGGCGGTCGCCTATCTGATGCCCTACATGGAAGCGGAGAAGCGCGAGCAGGGCATCGAGAACATGCCGAGCGCCGGCAAGATCCTGATGGCCACCGTCAAGGGCGACGTCCATGACATCGGCAAGAACATCGTCGGCGTCGTGCTCCAGTGTAACAATTTCGAAGTGGTCGATCTCGGCGTCATGGTGCCGGCCGCGAAGATCCTGGAGACGGCGAAGAAGGAGAAGGTCGACATCATCGGGCTCTCCGGCCTGATCACGCCGTCGCTCGACGAGATGTGCAACGTGGCGGCGGAAATGGAGCGCGAGGGCTTCGACGTGCCGCTTCTGATCGGCGGCGCGACCACCAGCCTGATCCACACGGCGGTGAAGATCCACCCGAACTACAAGCGCTCCCAGGCGGTCTATGTCACCGACGCCAGCCGGGCGGTCGGCGTCGTCTCCAAGCTCTTGAGCGAGGAACATCGCGACAGCTACATCGAGGGCGTCCGCGCGGATTACGTCAAGGCGGCGGAAACCCATGCGCGCTCGCGTTCGGGCGGCAAGCGCACCTCGATCGCCCAGGCGCGGAGCAACAGCTTCAAGCCATCCTTCGACGCCTATGCTCCGGTCGCCCCGTCCTTCCTGGGGACGAAGGTCATCGACGACGTGTCGCTTGAGGATCTCGCCAGCGCCATCGACTGGACGCCGTTCTTCTCCACCTGGGAGATCAAGGGCACCTATCCGGCGGTCCTGACCGACAACCGCTACGGTCCAGCGGCATCGGCCCTGTTCGACGACGCAAGGCGCATGCTCGACGAGATCGTGCGCGACCGGCTGCTGACCCCCAAAGGCGTGGTCGGCTTCTGGCCGGCGGCGCGCCGCGGCGACGACATCGTGCTCTATGAGGACGAGGACCGCGCCCGCGAGCGCACCGTGCTGCACACGCTGCGCCAGCAGATGCAGCGCGGGCAGGGCGGGCGTGCCAACCTGGCGCTGGCGGATTTCGTTGCCGGGGAAGACAGCGGCATCTCCGACTATCTCGGCGGCTTCGCGGTCACCGCCGGCCACGGCGAGGACGAGCTTGTCTCGCGCCATGTCGAGGCCGGCGACGACTACAACAAAATCCTGGCCCAGGCGCTCAGCGACCGGCTGGCGGAAGCCTTCGCCGAACGGCTGCACGAACGGGTGCGCAAAACGTTGTGGGGCTATGCGCCGAAGGAGGATCTGTCGGTGGAGGACCTTATCGCCGAGCGCTATCAGGGCATTCGCCCGGCGCCCGGATATCCCGCGCAGCCCGACCACACGGAAAAGGCCACGCTGTTCGATCTGATGGACGCGCCCCAACACGGCCGGCATCACGCTCACCGAGAGCTATGCCATGTGGCCGGGGTCGTCGGTGTCGGGACTCTATTTCGCCCATCCCGACAGCCACTACTTCGGCGTCGGCCGCATCGAGCGCGACCAGATCGAGGATTACGCCGTGCGCAAGGGCTGGGACCTGGCAACGGCGGAGCGCTGGCTCGCGCCGATCCTCAATTACGATCCGGTACAGCGGGAGGCGGCGGAGTAGTCACCGCCCGACCTTCGGAACCTGTCCTGCCCCCCTTCATCGGCCCGCGCGGACCATGTCCGCGCGGGCCGATTGCGTTACCTCTGTGCCGCTGAATAGATCGTTTACAAAAACAGCCCTAATCACCGCTCGCGTAGCGGCATATCTTCGGAAACAGAAAACGGTGCCGCCTGGCACCACCAATTCCGGAGATTGATATGAGCAAATCCCTGACTGTCCTGAAGGTCGATTCGTCGGCCCGCCGCGAAGGCTCCGTCACCCGCCGCCTGGCGGATCGCGCAATTGCCGAACTGGGTGAGGGCGGCACCGAGGTCACCACGATCATTCGCGACGTCGCCGCCGGCCTGCCCGTCGTCGACGAGGCCTGGGTGGCGGCGAATTTCACGGACCCGGCCGAGCGCAACGCAGACCAGAAGGCGCGGCTTGCGCTGTCCGACACGCTGGTTGCCGAGGTCAAGGCGGCCGACGTGCTTCTCATCGGCGTGCCGATCTACAATTTCGGCATTCCCGCAGCCCTCAAGGCGTGGGTGGATCTGATCGCGCGGGCCCGCGAGACCTTCCGCTACACGGAGAACGGACCGGAAGGCCTGCTGACGGACAAGCGGGCAATCCTGCTGCTGGCCTCCGGCGGCACCACCGTCGGATCGGACATCGACTTCGCCACCGGATACCTGAAACACATCATGTCGTTCATCGGGATCACCGATGTGACCGTGATTGCCGCCGATCGGCTGATGTTCGATGCGGAGGAAAGCCTCGCAGGGGCCGAGCGCGGGGTCAGCGATGCGGCAACCCGTCTGCGGGCCGCCTGACACTGCCGGTCCGTGCTTCCGGTCCGTGCTGTCGGTCCATGCCGGGTGGGGAGGGGGGCGCCGGGCGTCATCATGCCCGCCCGAGGCGGGGCACCGGGGTCGCGCGCCGCACGCGAAAGTTGCTGGCCGGGCGCCTTGTGGGTCAAGGCGCCCTGCAAAATGCACCGCGCACGAAAGGTGCGCGGTCTCTCTTTGTTGAGGGGTCTGGTTGCTCTAGATCAATCCGACCACGATCGCTGCCACGAAGACAAAGGCGGCGAAAACGGCGATTACATTGAGATTGCGGACAAGTGTCATGGTTCGGCCTCCCGCATTCTTTCTATCCGTTAATGGTATGTTACCCGGCCCGGCGCGCAAAGCGAAAAAGATGCTGCGCTGCAATGCGGAAGGGACAAATTTTTCCACCGCCGCGCTTGATGCAACCCAACGTATTGATTTCATGTCGTTCGCGATGCGACAGCGCGTCGCGGTGGCGGGCGTCTCCGCGCGCGGTCACCGGGCTTCCGGTTGCGGGCCGAAGGTTACGTAGCGTCGTGTCGCGAATATTGAGCATAGGTTGTATTTGCAACGATTAACGAGAATGAAACCCCCGCATTCTAGTTTTTTCCGGAAAAGGTCGTGAAGGAAAACGCAATGAATGCGACGCAACTTGCCGAGTTGGCGCGCAATGGATCGGCAGAAAGCACGGGCGAACTTGTCTCGGCGCTCACCGATCTGTTCTGTCGGGCGCCGGACGATGAGCGCGAGCGTGTCAGCCTTGTGTTCGGCGATATCGTCCTGCGCGTGCTGGATCGGCTTGAATGTGCCGCGCGGTCTGCGCTGTCGCAGCGGATCGCGGAAGACGACGAGGCGCCGAAGGACCTGTTGAAGGCGCTTGCCGCGGATCAGGACCTTGAGGTTGCCGCGCCCGTTCTGGAGCAGTGCCGCGGCCTGTCCGATCAGGATTTCGCGGAGGTCGCGGAGGAAGTTCCCGCGAGCCACTTGCTGGTTTTGTCCCGGCGCAAGGCAATCAAGCCCGTGTTGACGCGGGTTCTGGCACAGCGCGGCGAACCGCAGGTGCTGCACGCGCTGACCCGCAATCAGTCCGCTGTCATCGGCGTCGATTCCTTCGATCTTCTGGTGGCGCGGGCGCGCAAGGATGTCGAGCTTCAGGAAGCGCTCAGCGAACGGCCCGACATTCCCGAAAGCGCCGCGGAGCGGCTTGTTCCCTTCCTGTCGCGCGAGATGGCGCAGCGGATCAAGGATCTCAACGTCAACGAGGTGCTCGTCAAGGCGATCGCCGAACGCGCCGCGCGCGAGGTCGAGATCCAGTTGCGCGAGTTCAACGGCGCCAAGTCGAAGACCGAACAGCTGATCGATGCCGCCGTTGCCGGATCGGTCCCCATCGACACGGCAGTGGGCGCCTTTGCGGACAAGGATCGCGCCTTCGAGCTGGGGCAGTTGCTGGCGCGTACGGTCGGCTGGCCCGACAATGTCGTCGTCCCGCTGGTGTTTCGGGAGGACGACATGCCGATCCTGTTCCTCTGCCGCCTCAGCGGGGTCACGGATGCGGCCTACATGAAGATCGTGCGCATGCGCGCGAAGCGGATGCGGCTGTCATCGACCGCCTCGAGCGAGGCGATGCGCAAATACGCAGAGCTGAGCGAGGAAGCGGCCCGCAACGCCTTCAAGGCGATGGCGCAGAAAATGAAGCTGCCCGCCAAGATCTGAGACACAAGTTATGCGCCTCAGGCGGGCCGCCAGTGACCTGTCATTGGGCCGCCACCCCGGACGCCGCTGTCGCAAGACAGCCCTCAAGCCAGTGGGCGGCCTTCAGTGTCTTGCGGTCGTCGCCATAGGCACCGATGGTCTGGACCCCGAGCGGAAGGCCCGCCGCACTCCGCAGGCCCGGCACATTCGCCGCCGGCGCGCCCATCAATGTCCACACGCGGTTGAACACCGACGACCCGGTCGAGGCCAGGCCGATGGGCGCCATGCCGGGTGCCGACGGCGTGACCAGCACATCCACCTTCGACTGGATATCGGCAAAGGCACGGCGCGCCTGGTCCGCGGTGCGTTGCGCGTCGTCATAGGCGCCTGACGACAGGGCAGCGCCTTCCTCCAGCGTCTCGCGCAGGACCGGGGCTCAGCTTTTCCGGCGCGAGGTCGACCTCGGCTGCCAGGGCGCGCGCTGCCTCATAATCCTGGATCGTCTTGTGCGCGGCAAAGGCTTCGCGAAAGACCGGTGGCAGCGAGATCGATGTGACCGCCCGCTCCGGCGCGTTCGGCCGCGATGCGGACGCGCTCGAGCGCGATGGTCATTTCCTCGTCCGCCTGCGCCCAGGGCTGGGGTTCGACGAACCCGAGCCTCGGCGGGGTTGGAACCTCGCCATCCACCCGCCAGTCGCGGTCGGCCAGCGCCCCGGCGCCGAAAGCGACATCGGCAATGCCCTTGGCGAAGACGCCGACCGTATCCAGCGACCAGGAGAAGATCTTCACGCCGACCGCGGGAAGGCGTCCGAAGCTCGGCTTGAAGCCGGCGATCCCGCAAAAGGCCGCCGGCCGGACAACCGAGCCGCCGGTCTGGGTGCCGAGCGCCAGGGGAAAGAAGCCGGCCGCAACGCCGGCAGCCGACCCCGAAGAGGATCCGCCCGGCGTGTGTTCGAGATCGTGGGGATTGCGCGTCGGCCCGGGGCTGAAGAAGGCGAACTCCGTGGTCACCGTCTTGCCGAGAATGGCGGCGCCGGCACGGCGCGCCCAGCGCGACCACGGCCGCATCCACGGCCGGGCGGTAGCCGTCATGGATCGGCGAGCCGTAGGCGGTGGCCCGGTCGCCGGTCTCGATGTTGTCCTTCACGCCCATCGGCATGCCGGCGAGCGGCCCGTAGGTGCTGCGCGCGGCGGCGCGCGCGGCTTCCACGTCGACGGACACGAAGGCGCGGATTTCCGGTTCCCGCGAGGCAATCGTCGCTGCGATTTCGTCGTAAAGCGCGTCGATCGACAGGGTGCCTGCATCCAGTCTGCGCGCGATGTCGAGGGCTGACAGCATCGATTCCTCCCGTTTCAGGAATCAGATCTTGCCGACAATCGAAGGAACTTCAAGCGTTTGCGGCGTCTAGGCGTTGCGTTTTTTGTCCGGGTGCAGGGTCTTTCCGAGAATATGGCTGTCGCGGCCGATCACATGGGAGCTGGTCCCGACAATGAGGTTGTCGGGCGCGCGTACCACCGAATGGTCCTTGTTCGGATAGGGCAGGTTCGCCAGAAAGTGGCGCATGCAATTGAGCCGGGCGCGCTTCTTGTCGTCGGACTTGACCACGGTCCAGGGCGCATCGGCGGTGTCGGTGTAAAAGAACATCGCCTCCTTGGCTTCCGTGTAGTCGTCCCACAGATCCATGGACGCACGGTCGATGGGCGAGAGTTTCCACTGCTTCAGCGGGTCCGTCTCGCGAGACTTGAAGCGCCGGCGTTGTTCCTCGCGCGAGACGGAAAACCAGTATTTGAACAGGCGGATGCCGGATTGCGCGAGCATCTGTTCGAATTGCGGGCACTGGCGCATGAAGTCGAGATAGTCGTTGGGACTGCAGAAATTCATCACCCGCTCGACGCCCGCGCGATTGTACCAGGAGCGGTCGAAGAAGACGATCTCGCCTCCGGAGGGCAGCCACTGGATGTAGCGCTGGAAATACCATTGCGACCGTTCGCGGTCGGAGGGCTTGGTCAGGGCGACCACCCGCGCGCGCGCGGGTTCATGTGCTCCATGAAACGCTTGATGGTGCCGCCCTTGCCGGCTGCGTCACGGCCCTCGAAGAGAAGGACAACCTTCTGGCCGGTTTCCTCCACCCAGCGCTGGGCCTTCAGCAGTTCGACCTGAAGCGCGGCCTTCTGGCTCTCGTATGTCTTGCGGCGCATCTTGTCCGCATAGGGGTAGGCGCCGGTCTCGAAGATGTCGCGCACCGCCTGCGGATCGTGGCGCATCTCGGCAAGCGTGTGCCGGCGTGCGGCGCCGCTCGCCGCCGCTCGCCGGCGGGCCTCGGTGTCGTGCGTCTCCCCGCCGGCGTCCGCCGCAACCGGTGCGGCCGTCGGCAGCGGTTCGGGCGCCGCGTTCGGGGCGATGCCGGTGTCTGTGGTGCTCGGGTCGGTGGTGTCGATGGTATCGGGGTCGACGGTGGTGGGATCGATGGGGAAGGTCTTGTCGGTCTTGTCTGCCGGCATTGAGTGGTCCGCCTGGTCTATTGTCCGGCGTTCGCCGGTTGTTGATGACAGGAAGGACCCCTATCACGCAACGGAAGGCGCGTCGTTGATACCGGTCAAACCTTCGCGGTGGCGGCAGAATGCGGCTTTGCCGGCAAGGTTGTCCCTTGCCGGCGCGGCTTGCGGTCGTCGTGCCGTGCGGCTGCGACCGTCGATCAGCGGCAAAGCTTCTGTTTGCCCGAGTAGGTGGTGAAGCGTCCGGTGTTCGGGTTGAAGCTGCGATACTTGGTGGAGCAATAGCGATACCATTCGCGGGTCCAGGGCTCCGGCCGGTCGTAGCCGACCACGACGGGCGGGGCCGGACGGTAACCGCCATTGTCATAGACCGGGGCCGGGCGGTAGCCGCGGTTGTCATAGACCGGGTCGGGGTAGGCCGGGCCGTAACCGCGCGGGTGACGGGGCTCGTAGATCGGCTCCGGGTCGATGTACTGGGGGCCGCTCAAGGCCGAACCGATCATGGCGCCGGCCGCAAGGCCGATCACGCCGATGGCCAGAGCCGCGCCGATGTCGTCGTTCTTGTTGCGGTGGCGGTTCTGGTGGCGATTGCCGCGATTGGGGCGAAAGGCCTGATGCTGACCGCCATGGTCGCGCCAGTGGCGTTTTCCGCCGCCGGCTTCCGCCACGGAGAAGGAGGGCAGCAGCATCGCGCCGGCGAGCGGTTGCGACGAGCACTCGGGAAGTCAGGCTCTTGAGGGTGACGGGCGTGGTCATGCGGGCGGCTCCTTGCGTGTGTCGCGGTAACGACGATGACACGAAGATGCCACCCGCCACTTGAACCGGTGCTGAGACGGCCGTTCATCCGCCGTTCAGGAAAGGCGAGGCCTCAGCGGCAGAAGCGATAGCGGCCCGAATAGGCGAGATAGTAGCCGGTGCGCGGGTTGAAGCTGCGGTACTTGCGCGCGCAATAGGCATACCATTCCGGCGACCAGGCGGGGGCGCCGCGATAGACGCGTCTCGGGGCGGGGCCATAATAGCGTCGGGGCGCGATTGCCTGCTGGGCGATCAGCCCGGTGGCGAGACCGATGATGCCCGCGGCGGCAGCGCCGTTTCCGCCATAGCCGAAATAGACCCCGCTTCCATAGCGTGGGTAGGGCCGATACGCCGGATAGGGGCGATACGGACGGTAGGCCCGATAGGGACGATACGGACGGTAGGCGCGATAAGGCCGATAGGGGCGATAGGCTTGGCGGGGGGGCATGCCTGTAGATGCGCTGGCTGCGATAACGCGGCGCCTCATAGCCGTGGTAATAGGGCGCGCGGACGGTGTCGGGCTGGGCGGACGCCGGTCGTGGCGCCAGCGGCAGCGACAGGGCGAGGGCGAGAACGCCGGCGAGCCCGAGGCGCAGGCTGTGCGGGGGCGTGCCGGTGCCGGCGAAACGGAAGAAACGCTGGACCAGGGACATGGCGGGTCTCCTTTCACGAACGGATCGGCCGGCGCAAGCCAGTCCCGCCGATCCTGCCATTTCCATCATGGACGGCCTTCAATGTGGCGAGAGCGTGGCCCGGCGCGCGGGCGCGCGCGTCGCGCCATGGCGTCATCGGGATTTGCATTGGAGCCTTGGCGCGGGCAAAACAGGAGCGATCCATGCGCGTCCGGCGCCATGGACCAGATGCCTGGAGAGCCCGCCATCGCCGAGCGCCCGCAAAAGACCGACCCGATCCGGCCCACGGACGACGAGGCGATCGCGCTTGCGCGCAAACTCGTGCGGCTGGCGCGCTTCGGGGCGCTTGGCGTTATTGATCCGGGGTCCGGCGCGCCTTTCGTATCGCGCGTTGCGCTGGCTACCGAGATGGACGGATCGCCGGTGATGCTGATCTCCGCGCTGTCGACCCACACGAAGGCGCTTCTTGCGGATCCGCGTTGTTCGCTGCTTGTCGGCGAACCCGGCAAGGGCGATCCGCTCGCCCATCCACGCCTCACGCTCATGGGCACGGCGCATCCGTTTGCCGCCGACGATCCGGCGCTGCCGCATGCGCGCCGCCGCTACCTGATGCGTCATCCCAAGGCGAAGCTCTATGCGGATTTTTCCGATTTCGCCTTTGTCCGGATGGAGGTGGCGCGGGCGAGCCTGAACGGCGGCTTCGGCAAGGCCTATGAGCTGCTGCCCTCCGATTTCCTGCTGGAGCGCGCGTCGCTCGACGGCTTTTCGGACATGGAGGAAGGCGCTATCGCGCATCTGCATGCCGACCATCCCGATGCGGTGCGGCTTTACGCCGAGCGGCTGGCGCGGGCGGGCCAGGGGGCGTGGCAGCTTTCCTCGCTCGATCCGCAAGGGCTTGATTTCGTCGATGGCGACCGGGTTGCCCGGCTCGCCTTCGATCCGCCGCTCGCCGGGCCGCAGGACCTGCGCCCGCGCCTCGTTGCCCTTGCGAAACAGGCGAGAGACAGCGAATGATGGCCGCACGAGCGACTGCCACCGATGACGCGATCTTGAGGGAGAACCGACGCGTGAAATCCCGTTTCCTTCGTCTGCCGGGTATGCCGGGCAACCGGCCGGGCGTGCTGCTGGCAGCCCTTGCGCTTGCCCTGTGCGCGGCCGTGTCCGCCCCGGCTCAGGCGCAATACCGGTTGGCGCCTTTCAAGGACCGCCTGTTCGATTATCCCGGGATGCTCGCCGGCAAGCCGCAGGACGCCTTCGTCATCGTCGACTACGACAAGCGCCGCGACATCCACCGTCGCGACAAGGTGTGGGAGCGGCAGGTGCACGGCGAATATGTCTCGATGAAGCCGCGCAGCACGCAGGAAGACCTGACGCTCACCGCCAATGGCCGCACGATCACCTACATGCGGGTGGGAACGCCGCGGGGCGCCAGGTCGATCGTGATTTACATTCACGGTCAGGGAGGTAACAGATTTCAGGGAATGAATGACGTCAGCTTTGGCGGCAATTTCAACCGCATCAAGAACCTGATGGTCCGCAATTCCGGCGTCTACATCACGCTCGACGTCAAGAATTTCAAGGGCCAGGGCGAGGCGGACGTCAAGGCGCTGATGCAGCACTACACGCGCCAGGCGCCGGGCGCGCGCGTCTATGTCGCCTGCGGGTCGATGGGCGGGGCCTTGTGCTGGCGTCTGGCCAAGGACAACGCGGCTTCCGCAATGATGGGCGGGATCCTGCTGATGGGGTCGACGTGGGACGAAGGCTTCCTGTCGAGCGCCACCTTCCGCACCGCCCGGCTGCCGATCTATTTCGGGCACGGCAGTTGGGACGAGGTCTACGACTGGAAGAAGCAGGCCGGGTTCTTCGAGCGGCTCAAGGCGCGCAATCCGCGCTATCCCGCGCGCTTCGCCCTGTTCGAGACGGGCACCCACGGAACGCCGATCCGCATGACGGACTGGCGGCTGGTGCTCAACTGGATGTTCGCCGCCACCGGCCGGTGAACGATGCGGGGCAGTCCGGCGAAACGACGTGAAACAGTGTGTTTTCGGGTGTAGCCTACCCAGGATTGCGCGTCTGCGAGGCAAGGCGTGCCGGGATCCTGGAGGGCGACATGCAAAGCTTCAAGCTGACGGCCTGGAATATCGAGCATTCCGACAAGCTTCTGGATGAACTAGACGCGACCGATCCGGATGCCCGCGCCAGGGCGGAGGCCCGCCGGGATGCGATCGCGGAAGAGATCGCCGCGCTTGATGCCGATATTCTGCTGGTCACCGAGGGACCGAACGGCGAGGCGCGGGCGGCCGCTTTTTTCGATGCGGTGGCGCCGGGATACCGTCTGGCCGTGCGGGGGAGCGCCGATCGCAGGGACTATGGCATGCGCGGTACGGACGCGACGACCGGGCGGCAGTGGATCTGGTTTCTGGTTCGCGAGAGGGCGCCGATCACGACGTCGCTGGTTCATCTCGACCGCTGGCAAGCGCTCGCGGAAGCCAGTTCCGGCGGCGCGCATGCGAACGGGCGCTGGGACGTGTCCTTTCCCAAGTTCGGCGACGAAACGCTGTCCTTCGACATCGACCGCAACCACGGACACTGGCGTCACCCGCAGGTGCTGCTTGCCGAGGTCGACGGGGCGCGGTTCGAGGTGATCGGGGCGCATTGCAAGAGCAAGTTCACGCGCGTGCGCGGGCGTGGAGAACCGCTGGACGCGGATTTTTTCGCCAACAATCCGAAACTCGTGGCCGAGCTGATCAAGGCCCGCACGAAGATCACCACCGAATGCGCCGACATCCGCCACTATGTGGATGCGCGTTTCGAGGCGGATCCGGGGCCGCAATCATTGTCGCCGGCGACCTCAACGACGGACCCGGCAAGGAGCGGATCGAACGCCGGTTTCTCTATCACGATCTGATCGGCGCTCTGCAGGGCGAGGTGTTCTTCGCCAGGCGGTTTCTCAATCACGCGCTGTTCGATGCGCCGGAGGATACGCGCTGGAGCGTCCATTTTCGAGACAAGCTCGATCCCGGCCGCGATCCGAACATCCTGCTCGATCATATCCTGTTTTCGCAAAGCTTCACCGGCAACCGCCAGGTGACGCCCTTCGCCTATCGGGCGCGGGCAGGCGGTGGATGCGTTGAGCACGATGTCCATCACG
>VCJN01000881.1:0-87155 GCA_006384855.1 Tetraselmis striata
GAGCGAGCTCCCAGCGGGGTGAACTAGCAGCCCGAGCGAGTCCCAGGCGCCCCGGGCGAGGGTCTTCCCCGCAGCTGATCGCTGGTCGCGGGCCGGAGATGATGTGGTCCGCGCTGCGGCGCTCCGGGCGGTGGCTGGCGGCCTCCTCGGGGCGCTATGCCGCCGCCGCTCCCGGCTGGTTGGCCATAGCGGCGGAGGCCTCCTCCCCCGCGGCCGCCGCGGCGCTGCCCGGCCTGTCGCGGGCCGCGGCCATCGCGCCCGCTAGCGTGAGCCTGCGTGGCTACCAGACGTTTCCGGAGGACTTTGTGACGCTGAACAGCATCGCGAACAATCCGGCGGCGGTGAAGAAGGCGAGCGCTTCCCCCAACCTCTTTCGCCCCCCTTTCCCTCCCGTACCCCCTGTGCATGCCTGCCCCCTGAGGCTCATGGAGGGGCAGGATGTGGCTGAGGCTGGGGCTGCGCGCAGGGGAAGCGCGTGGGGCGCGGCCCCGGCAGCGGGCTGGGCAAGACCTGCGGGCGCGGGCACAAAGGCCAAAAGTCGCGCACTGGTGAGCCCTCCCATCTCCTAATATCCCCCCCCCCCTCCTTCGTTTGGATCCTAGTGGAGACCTCGGCCCCTGGTGGCCGACGACGCAGCCGCTGACGCCCTGCAGGCGTGAGCCGCAAATACGGCTTTGAGGGCGGCCAGAACCCGCTCATCCGCAGCCTACCCAAGCACGGCTTCCACAACCCGTGCGCCTTGCCCACCCCCTGTCCCTTCCCCCGTCATGCTCCTGGCGCTTTCTTCCATCCCGTAGCACAGGCTCGGCCCCCAGGCTGACAGCCCCTCCCCCCACCCCCCCAAAGGCACAAGGTGGAGTACTGGCCGCTCAACCTGGACCGCCTGCAGTCCTGGATCGAACAGGGCCGGCTGGATACCTCGACCTTCCTCACCATGAAGGCACCCCCCCGCCCCCCCTTTTGCCCCACCCTCTTCTCGCACCCCCTTGCCCCCTGTTCCCCACCTCTTGGCAACCACCGAGCTGAGGCTGGACATGCGGCATGGCGCCACAGGACCTGCAGCGCGCCGGGCGTCATCCATAAGAAGTGCCGGAGCATGGCGTTAAACTGCTGGCCCGGGTGAGCACACAGCCACCCCGCCCCAACCCCCCCGGGCTGCAGCGGCGCCCCCGTTCCAGCGACAGGGGAGGATGGGGTGACTGTCCGGGGCCGCCACATGCAGTCGCCCAATGTCCAAAACTCACCGATGGAAGCAGCTGAAAGTACGCGTGTCAGGCATCTGCGGGCTGGAGAGAGAGGGAGAGAAAGGGAAGGAACCCTGGCAGGTGGCTTCAGGGCATCATGAAAGTACGCGTGTCAGGCATCTGCGGGCCTGGAGAGAGAGGGAGAGAAAGGGAAAGAACCGTGGCAGGTGGTTTCAGGGCATCACCGCAATCCTGTATATCGGTAGACAGCGAAGCCCTATGTATATGTCGCTATCGGGCAAGCCGCGTGCCTACCTGTGTATCTGGCGCACGCTCAGCCGGATATTGGTACGAGGGCAGCCAACAGCGCACCCCGTCCCGTCTTTGGGCGGCGACTCGACCGGCCGGGATGGTGAGGTACAAGAAGCAATACAAACTGGGAGGCTCTCACCTGCGTGGACCAGCGTGGCAACCCCAGGGCTCCGAAACCAATCCACCCGGGTCCCCGTATCCGATTCAATCCCGAATCCATGTGGAGCTGCAGCATGGACGAATGGGGCCCGAGCGAGTCGGGGAGTGGGGGGGGCAGTCGCTGGTATGCGCACGCGAAGCGCAGATCGGTGTTGGCTATGCTTCGTTGGGGCTACAGCGAGTAGTAAAACAGTCGGTGATCGATGGTGATTGGTTGTTTAGAAGGTGGCTTTACTCCATGGGGCGGCACGGCACCTGCTGAGCTGGCACCCTGCCCCCTCTCTCTCTCTCCTCCGCCTGCGCGCAGGGCGCGGAGCGCTTCACCGCCAAAGTGGACCTGCAGATCAGCCAGGTGACGCCCAAGGCGCGTGAGGCGGTGGAGCGCAACGGCGGCTCCGTCACCACGGTGTACTACAACAAGCTCGGCCTGCGCGCGCTGCTCAAAGTGCGGCGGCCCTGCCCGGCCCGCCCGCTTGCCCGCCCTGTCCATCATGCGCGCAGGAAGGCGTACTGATGTCCCTGACTATGGCACCAAACCGCAAAATCCCCCTATCCCTCTCCTTCCCGTCTGCGAACAGCTTGCCTACTCTGTGTGTTTACGGCCCTAAGGGTATTTAGGGTCTCCCATGCCATGCGCTCTAGGTGTTAATTAGGTCCCAAAGCCCTAAATCCACGCCCCCCTCTACTCAGGCGCGCGTCCTCGTGCACATGCCCCCAATGAATAACAGCACAAACACAGACCCACCCCCTCCCTCCCTCCCTCCCTCTCTCTCTCACACACAACACACCAACCTCCCCCCCCCCCCCCCCCCCCCTCACACACATAAGCCTATGCTCAGGAAGCCCTAGTTGCTTGGCCCTAGACCCTATCCCTACCCTAGCTGTCATCGAGTCCCTTGCATGGCTTCCGCCCTGCCCTGCGTGTTTCGGGCAGTTTACAGTTTGATCTTGCGACAGGCATTAAGCCCTACTGAGACCCCCCCCCCCCCCCCCCCCCCCCCCGTGCCACAGCCCGAGTGGTTTGCCAAGAAGGGGCGTCTCCTGCCGCGGCCAGTGCAGCGGCCGCCGCCTCGCTTCGTGGATCGGTTCCAGCTGGTGGGCGCGCTGCCGCCGGTGCCGGAGCACTGCCTGCCGCGCGGGTCGCCCCCTGCGCAGGCGACCGCCGCTTAGGAGGGCGGGCAGGCCCGCAACGGCGCCGTCGTCACCAGCCTGCAGAGCGAAATGTAAATTGAGTCGCACCGTGCTCCCTCTTCTGCCGCGCCGCTCTTGCAACCTGCCATGTATGGCGGCACTCGGTCGGTTGTCCTCCACTGACAATCGGCAACTCCTTAGTGCCTGAGCCCCTGCCGGCGCCCATCAGCATGGCGAATGCGGATGGTGACCGGCCATACAGGTACCCGTGCGGTATCATAGGGACCACTGCGAAGAACCTGCGCCTGCTCGCCAGAGGTCAGCCTGAAGCGAATGTTCCCATGGGCTGCCAGCAAGGCCGCTTGCAGGCTGACATCACTTGTTTTCACAGGTGACGCGGCACCCATGTATGTACAGCCAGCACAGCTCCGCCCCCTCCCCCGCGTTCCCCCTCTTACCCCCCTCGCTACGTGTGTGGCATCAAGGCCAGGGCAGCGACGGCAAATTGAAACTGAACCACCGCGTGCCGATGATTTGCCGCTCCATTCCATCCCCTCAAGCCGAGTTGCTCCGATAGAGGGCCCCGCCGTTTAGCTGCCCTTGCTGACTTGCTGCTGCCCGCTGACTGCCGGTCGGTACCGCCTCGGCATCCAAGCCCTTCCCCCTCCCAACCTGTGTCAAGAGATCCTCTTCACCTAGGTGAGGGGACCACGGACAAACTCGGCCGATTGTGTTTGACGCGCTGTGCGCACATCTGTTCCACACCCATTCCAGCATGATGGGGCGCAAAATGAGTGCCTCGAGCGGCAGCATGGGGGCAACAGATGCCCACACTGTGCTACTCTTGCCTCCCATTGAGCTAGATCACGAGGTGCTAGTCCGGCTACCAGCGCACGAACCGTCAAGTCCTATCAGCCGCTTCCCAGTACTTTATGTTCTTGAAGTTTGACTGTAGTTTGTGAGGGGACGTGCGGGCGTAGGCGTGCCTCTGGTCAGTCCCATGCTGTAGCGGTCGTGAATATATAGGTGGGCCAACTAAACGCACACGTTGGCTCCCCGAGCCCCGTACCCCAACAAAAGGCAGTTGCTGTGCACGTGGGTAGATGTGCCTGCGTGGGGTGGTGGCGGGAGGCAGTCAAGTGGCGGCGGAGTGGCGGCTAAGCTCCCGCGTCAGCAGTCATTGCAAAAATCAGGATCTCAGCGCACAACATGCTGCCAGGTTCCACACCCCACCTCGGAGTGCATCTATACAATTATTCTGTCTGATGTCCCATTCAAAGGGGGCTAGTCGGGATAGTGTGTGTGTGTGTGTGGGGGGGGGGGGGGGGGGGGGGTGTTCTTTATCGCTGAGGCTTGCTGGCATGTGGGATGACGGTGTGAGCTGGCCGAGTAACCTGCCCCAAGCGCCATGACTCATGTTTCCTCTCGTCCTCCATTCTGCGTCCCATGTGTGCACGTTGCAGTGACGATGGTGCCCTCCGAGCAGGCCAGCCGCCTCTAGCGCTGGAGCCGAGGCTCGGCGCAGTAACTGAATGTTGATTCCAGTGCGTAGTTAGCGTCTGTCCGGAACTGATGACCGCCTTACCGGTAGGCTCCGCCTGGACGATGTTGCAGCTGCCCGGTTGACGTTGCCGTTTGTACACTGAAAAAGCTCCCCTCAGGCGCAACGGCGCAATCAACCATGGCTGTGCCACCATCTGTGTGAGGCGAGTTCAGTTGCCCTGCCGCTCGCTCAATAATGCACACGGGCGCCGCCCATCTCTCTTGGGTCCACACTCGGCGCCTGACGCGGCGGCGATTAATTTATTGCTGACGTATTAAAACTGACTCGCTGCTCACCACTACTGCTCAAGCTGAGCTGCTCATCCAACTTGAGCCTGTACGGCAGTGTGTCCTCACATTATCTCTACCAGCATCACAGCCGAACTAGTATCCGAATTATTGATGCCGCTGATGGCACATGTGTGTGCAGATGTGTAGTTGTGCACGCTGTGAACTGTTGACTGAGGTGGATGTGTTATGAATCTTCAGATCATCCTTCTTTTGACACACTGCAACACATTTTACAAGTGTACATGACAAAATGTGGTGCTACTTATCTGCGTGTAGACCGATATATACAGTCAACATGACGATTGTATTATGCATGACGACCTGCGCAATACTGATGATTGCCTATCTAAAGTACCTGCGATGTGCCCAACTACTACCCTGATCCCATTGTCACTATACTGCTATGTTCCGCGACAAGTGCGGATTTCGCCAGCAATTCGTCTCCCAATTAAAATGGCAGTCATGTGCATGCGAATACTGTGCGTTATGTAGTAGGAAGAACGCGAACGAAGAATCAGTATCGTGTCGATGAATATCCTGTACTTTAGGTTTGTCATGCGCGCGGCGGCGGACCTTGTCCGACTATTGTTATCCTTGAATACCTGAGTACTATTGAGCGCAAATGCGATAGTAGTACACGTGTTCTGTCGTTCGCTTTCCTAACATACGGCACATTTAGATTTCAAAGCGCCTCTGATGAATAACCTGCTGTTGGGCTCCTGCTAGGCAGCGGTCGTTAATCTTACACGCCGCGCTGGAACAGTCTCGGCCGTCAGCCTCAGCACTCGAACTATCCCAGGCTCAATTTCAAACAGCGGAACTTCGCTGAAGCCACTGAGTTGCATTCACGGCTCACAATAAACAGCTTTAATTACATGATGTATGGATACCTCGCCACCACACTTCGCCATTCCACCAGAATGCAGTACTACATGTACGTGTAAGCTCATCTTCCGTCAAAAAGCAGCAGTCCCTTTCGCGACCTTCAATCACCTGCCGCGGCTGGAGAGGCTGGGGCAGCCGAGAGGTGGTCACCCACCGCACGCAGCAGCACACTGGTGTACTGTATGCCATGCCGAGAGCCGTCGATCCTTAATAAATATGCAGTGCTTTGTATACTGCAACAATTGTGACAATAATCAAGTCCAACGGCTAGTGCTGGTGAATCATTCTATCCTGAATACTGCCAGAATTTACGACATGTTAAATATATTACAGCGCGCACGCTCTGGGCACATTATATGCTTGCACCGCTAACTGCAGTAGTCATCATATATACAAATGGCATCACACGCGGACATGCAAAAATCATCCGCCATAGATAGCGATTCAGTGCGCGCGTATCAGCGTGTATAGCTGTGCGTAATTATGCATATCATTAACTTTTGTGCGACAGGGGGTATTGTGTGTGGCCAGGTAAATATGTGTGTGCGCGTACGGATATGTAAATTGAGGGTCATTCATCAGCATTTTTTATCATCGAATTCATGGAATATATATCACTATTGAAGAGCGCAGCGCGCAACAAAACAATTTATATGTTGAGGTGCGATGAGGCCTTCGGCATGACGTGCTGGCTGCAGTCCCGATGCAGCAGGCGGGCCGAGGTTCATGCAGACGATGACACAATAACACAGGAGCATGAGTTGTGACAACAAATTAAAATAAAGTTCGCCTGGAGCCATCAGCCAAAGCCGCCCCAGCGCACTTGACCTCTTACACCAAATGCAGTCGTAGGTCTGGCATAGCCCTTAGACCGTTGCCTGGTTGCCTCATTCGATTCATGAAGGGCTAGTGCATCAATCAGGTAGACCCGGTACCCCGTAACACTACGCCCGGTCGATACTGTCTCAACTGGGAGAGCCATGAATCAAATCGGGCACCTCTCGTACAAGGGGCCTCCGCTCTGCCAACGGACAGACATTGAAGCGTGTAGCTGCTAATGTTGCTGGTAGAAACTACGGCTGAATGCGATGCAGACATGTCGTGCTGTTCCAGTGAAATACCGAATAATGACTTGTTATATATGACGGCTGCCGGCCGCGCGCACGGGTGCGTCAGATTAGCTAGCCCACATATGAGTTCAGCTAGTGTTGTGTATAAAGTACTGCGTTTGACCTCAAATGATTTGAGGGCCCGCTATGGTCTAGATTCCTACTCTAGCTTTCGTCATCGTGAGGCCACAACTGCTGGCAGTACCCATACCCACCTGACTACGATGCTACTGCTGTTGGTCGCCGCCACGCGCACGCTTGTGATGATGACTCGCGCGCATGACCTGCTACTGGCGGCGGAGTATTAGCGGCTGAATCGGATCGATGGGTCGAAGGATGCAAAGAAACTACAGTATATTGACTTGACTGCGGCATGAGGGGACGACGCGGAATGTAGTCGCGCGCATGACCAGGTGCTAGCGGCTGAGCAACAGGGCCAAAAGATTGGCAGAAATCAGGCACGATATATAGTGACATTACCGCGGCACACGGGAACGACTTGGGATGTACTTACTTGCACATGCATGCGCTGGGCGCAAAGTACACGGCTCGGCGCGAGTCTATAGTCGTTGCATGGCCACATGACAGATTGATGTTGCAAAAATAAGATGCTCCGAAACCAAGCATAAAGGGCCAAACTAAGCTTGGCCCTCGACGCTCCGAAACCAAAATGACGCTGCGCGGCAGTGCGGTAGTGTTTCGAGTGCCACCTGGAGAGGGGGCGGACGGCGCCTACTATGCGAAATTCTTAGTGAGGCCTTCGTGACAGACATCTGTTGCGTTGAAGTCCTGCATAGTAGGCCACCCGTCGGTTGCTGCGCTGCGGCGCGTCGTCACTGCCGCACGATGGACGGAATTAGTGCTCCGAAACCAAAATACCCAAACGCATCAAGAAAAGGTCTATGCACTGCCGAAAGATTGACGGGGCAGACCGCGCGGACGGCGCCCAACAGCCACCTTGCGGCGCGTCAGAAGCATATGTTTACGACGTATGAGCGTTGCCGAGCCGGCGACACGTCCCGGTGGCGCTGCGTCGGCGACGGCGACGTGTTCAGCGTGTCAACGCTGGCGCTCGGGTACACTCGGCGCTCCGAAACCACAAAGACTTCTCTCGACGAGGCAATGGGCATCGGCGCATCGCGCATCCGCAATTGTGCCCTCGCTGGGCGGCGTTCGGGCGCCGGGGGAGTAGGGCGATTTCCGCGCTGCACAGCTTACGTTCGCCAGCACGTGGCTAAAATCCTGTCGGAACAATGTCGCGGAGCTCCTGTCGTTGCGCGTGCCAGGCAATGCTGAAAATGGCCGCCACTGAAAGTCTAAAACCAGGCGTTGATGTGCGTTCATTGCCGCAAATACTCGTCGTAGTTTCTATCAGGCAAAGAATAGCAACAAGCGTGAACGCCTCGCCGGAGTTCGCCGCGCCGCATCACATTGCTATACTTTGCTATATGCCGCTGCCATACGCCGCGGGGCGATGACTGCTACGACTTTATAGTCGCTAGTGTCGTGGGCGCGAAGGCTACTTCAGCGCGGCGCGCTGCTTAAAGGAACTCGCATACCCACGATGGAATAAGCACATACGGCAACCTGGCGCCTGTCGACGGGCGGCGAAGACCCTGACGGGCCGGGACCACTAACAGGCGATGTGGGTGGCGTTCTCGCCACCACCGCGCCGGCGGAAAATGCAACGATATGCCGAGTCGACCGTAGCAAACGGTGGTCGCGGACGTGGCGACGGAGAGATTCCGGCCTGTTCTGTGCGTGTCAGAGAGGAGCGGTGGGCCCCGGGAAGTTGTTGGTGGCTCGAGCTATACGGGTTGATCTTGTTGGGTGTTCTTGTTGAACCATGCGCGTAAAGCCAGGGCGGGCGTCGTTCGCTTCTATCGATATATAGGCACGTCCGCAGGGCACAGCGAGGGCCAAGAGTAACACGAGCCGAATCACGGCACAGATCGTCTAGCGTTTACCCCCCCCTCCCCCCCCCCCCCCCCCTCGCTCGGCTGGCCGCCGCCCCGAACGACCTCACGCCCAGGTATCGTGTCGCGAATGCGGAGGCGAGCGCAGTGGGTCGAATGCTTCCTCCATGTATTTGCTGGAATTGTCGGCTCTTACAAAAAAGGGCCGAAAGCAACCACAGACTCACTACTGCCCACACGCGATCCGCCGCCCACTATACCCCCCTGATGGACAGACTTGCGCGGACACTAGCTCGGACATCATCAGCTCAGCAATCATCGCCCTAAAGGATCTGCTGCAGGTCGGCGTCCTGGCGGGCGAGCTCCAGCAGCATGGGGTCGTCGAAGAACTTGTTGATCGAGACGTCCTCGCTCATACCCTTGCGGCGGCGCGTCTTCACCATGAACTCACGCGCCAGCGCCTGCACCGGCGCCGGCTCCAGCGGTCGCAGCACCACCGACTTGTCAAGCGGATCGCCGGGCACGATGCTCCAGTGGTCAAACACCGACAGGCAGAATGCCTGGCCCTGTTAGATGAGAGGGAGGGGGGGGGGGGGGGGGGGCAGGGTCAGGTCGACATGTCACCTCTAAGCAGGTCGGCAGCGGTGACATCAATTATATTGCCGACGCGGACGGTTCATCGGTATGGAGGCGGCAGGCCGTCGGGCCGTCGCTGCGCTTGACGGCTCGTCCAAAAACCGGTCGACCAGATATCAGAGACACACGACGGCGCACACGCGAGGGGGCGGCCTGTGTGTAAGAGTATATATTGGCGCGAGAGGGCCCGAGGGGAGGGGAGGGGGTCGGCGCACCTGCGTGTGGTAGCGCACGTCGGTCTCAAAGCCAAACGACTCGACGACGGGCAGGAAGGCCTTGACGATGAAGACTGGCGTGCCAGGCTTGGGCACGTCGGCGGTGACGTGGCCGCGGCGCTTTGCGAGCACGTTGTAGATGGCGGCGATGCAGTCCGCGGGCGTCTGCACCTCCACGTAGTACACCGGCTCCATGAGCCGCGGCGTGGCCATGAGGAAGGCGGAGTAGCAGCAGCGCCGCGCCGTCGGGATGACCTGGCCGCCTCCGCGGTGGATGGGCTCGCTCGCGATGGACGCGTCCAGCACCTTGAACTTGACGTTGCGGATGGGCTCGTCGCACAGCGGCCCCTCGCGCGCGCCCCACTGGAAGCCCTGCACCACGCTCTCCCGGATCGCGCCGAGCAGGCCCTTGTCCACCTCACTCGGCAGCGTGTCATCCAGCAGGATGTTGGGACCCTGCCGCACACAGGCGCGTGGTCGTCAATCGCGGTCCCACTCGCATTTAGACAATCGCTCGTCGATGAACCCAACAGGAGCATCACTCTCTAATAGAGACGGCCCGGCTGACCACCCGGCTTTCCCCCCGGGGTTTGGGGGGGGGAAGGGGGGAGGGGACCTGGCGGTCGGGCCCAAATGCCCACACGGAGCGCGCGGCCAGGAGGTCCCAGTCGTACTTGGTCTGGAAGAACTCGCCGAGGCGCTTGCGCGGCCAGCCGATGTCGACGCCTGCGGTCTCGATGTCCTCCGCCAGCCCCTTCTCTAGCGGCTCCGCAATCATGGTGATCTTGTTCTTCTTGTTGGGCGTCTCGGCAAAGCATTTGAGGCTGCTCGTCTCGACCACTGTCTCGCAGAACGACACCACCGGATCGCACACCTTGACCTCCACGTCGGCGTACAGTTCGCGCAGGTCCTTCATCACGCTGTCGAGGTACATCTCGCCGGTGCCGAGGATAGTGTGCTCGCCGCTCTCCTCCACCTTGGTCACCACCAGCGGGTAGCTCTTGTTGATCTTGCGCAGCCCCTCGACCATCTTGGGCAGGTCGCCCGGGTTGAGCGGCTCCGTCGCGATCTTCACCACGCTCTGCGTCTGGAACTGCAGCGGCCGGAAGATGTGCGCCTCCTCGCCGCCCTCCGAGAACTCGTCCACCAGCGTGGCCGTCTTGAACACCGTCGCGTCCACGCCCTCGATCAGCACCAGGTTGCCCGCCGCCGCGCTGCTCAACGGGATGCGGTAGCGCGCCTGGAGCACGCTCACCGCGCCCACCTCCGCCACCGCGCTGTCCTCCTCGTCGTCCGGCGAGTAGCCCTCGCCCAGGACGCGCACGCGATCGCCCGGCTTGAGCGTGCCGCTCATGATGCGCCCGAAGACGTCGAAGCCGGAGCAGTCCGGCTTGGGGAACAGCTTGGCAACGTGCACCGCGAGCGGGCCGCGCGGGTCGCAGGCCGCCATGCAGCGCGCCAGCTGCCCGTCCTGCGGCCCCGTGTAGTACTGCGCCACCTTGGACGCGTTGCCGTCGCGCGAGGAGGGGAAGTGCGCCGCCATCATGTCAACCAGCCCAGTCGCCGACCCAAACACTGCGCTGCACGCCTGGACGGATTTCACGTCGAGGGGGGCGGGAGCAGGGGCATCAGTTGGCATCACAAGCACCTCCCAAGGTCAAAGATGTTGTGTGCTATGCATTGGGTATGCCGACAACACCTGCACATATAAACACACTCCTAAAAAGCTCTGCCGGACAACGCGACAAAAGTAAATGGGTCGATCTAGCCTAGAGGCTAGAGGAAGAGGGCAGGCTAATGCCGTATCATTGATAAAGACGCCTCAGTCTGAGCCACGCACGCCCTGGCTCTGGGCCCTGGCTGGGGGTGATAGACATCTGAAATGCGATCCGCGCATGCTACCTCACAGCGGAGGCGCACACCGATGGTTAAGGCAATCCACTCAAGTTTGGATGGTCCACGGGCCCGCCGACACCTTCCTTACGTGTGGGGGACCCTGACCGAGAGAGAGCGGGAAGTTCTCTCTGAATATGGGACGGCAAACTGCCACAAACCTCACTGATATTAGTTTGAGAGCCATCCAACGCTGCGGAGGGTATCGCCTGGCTCCCAGTGGAAGCTTACAGCGCGAGCGCTCTCGTGGGAAGCAGCAGTGGAGGAATTGGGGGGGGGGGGGGGGGGGGGGGCAGGCATGCGGGGCGCACCTCGGCCAGCAGCGGCTTGACATCCTTGCTGTACGTGGACGGCTTGAGGAAGACGCCAAACTCGGCGAGCATGCGCTCCTGGCTCTTGGGGTGCTCGCCCACTAGCTGGCTGTACATCTTGTACAGCGGCTCCAGCACGAACGAGATGAAGCTGCGCTCGCCGCCGCCGGGCGGCGCCTTCTTGCGGAAGGTGCGCGTGTCAGGGTGGAAGTAGATGTCGCCCCACAGGCGGCGCGCAAACTCGCGGCAGTCCATCACCGCGCCTGTCACGTCGGCGTACAGCTGCGCAAAAGACAGCAGCGTGAACGACCAGCCGCTATTGGCGGCGGAGAAGGCGACGTTGCCGACCACGGGGTCCATTAGCTTGGCGCCCCCGCCCGGCGTCGCAGCGCTGATCAGCCCGTTGACCTCCTCAATCGTGTGCCGCAGCTTGTGGTACGCGTCCACGGGGGGCAGCTTGAGCTCTGTGATGAGGCGGTCCACCTGCGCCCCGCCGCGGCAGCCACGCGAGCAGGCGGGTCAGCGGGTCAGGGCAGGCATGCCCATCAAGCAGGGGGAAGAGGAGGGGGGGTGGGGGGGGGGGGGGGGGTGGGGGGGGAACCGGTAGGGCGCTTCTGCCCCGCCCCACCTTGCTGATCATGAGGCAGATGGGCAGCTGCTCCTGCACCGCCTGCTTGATGGCGCGCTCCGTGACGCACATGACGCCCTCCACCGCGTCGACCACTAGCAGCACGCCGTCCGCGAGCCGCATCGCCGCGGTGACCTCGTCGTTGAAGTTGACGTGGCCGGGGCAGTCGAGCATGCTGAACAGGCGGCTCTTCCCACTCGACGCCTCCATCACCAGCGTCATTGGCGTCATCTTGATGCTCATGCCGCGCTGCTGCTCATCGATACGCGTGTCCGTCCAGCGCAGCTCGCGCTCGTTTGAGCGCCACTCATGGCGGACCTGCGCCCACGCACACACCGCGCGTCAATCCCCTAATGTGCGGCGACGAGGCGTGGTGGGAGGCAGGACGGCCCTCAGCCTGTCGTCATGCCCCTCATCCCCTCCCTCTGGACGCTCGTCAAAGCGCGTTCGTCTGTAAGGATCCATCCTTTGACCCTCAAATCGAGGGCGCATGCTGCCCGTATGGACACCCACAATATAGAGGTCCGTTCTAGGTTTGTTTACAACTGCCCTCTGGTCTGTCGCCCCCCCCCCCCAACGCCCCTCCCCCAACCCTTTCCAGAGCTTCCGCTACAAGGTAGCGTGAATGCCGCATGCCGAAGGCAAGCGGCATAGAACTGCCTGCACTCAGTATGTGAAACCCGACCAGCCGCGCTCATTCCGACACCCGCAGGCGTGAATCGGACGATCCGCCAGCGGCAGGCAGCAAAAGGCATCAGGCACTCCCCTGCATGCCACTCTAAAAGGAAAGGAAGGGTGGGTGGGTTGGGGGGGGGGGGGGGGGGGAGGTGCGCGGCAGGGCTATGGGGGGCTGTAGTCCAGGAGGGCGTGCGGGAGACAGGGCAATGGTACAGCAGAGCAGCTGGGGCCGCGTCGGCCTCACCTCGTGCGTCTGTTTGGTGAGCATGTCCATAATCATGGTCTTGCCGTGGTGCAGGTGGCCCACCACCGCAACGACGGAGCCCAGGTGCGGGGTGGACATGAGACCTGCCATAAAGTCCAGCCCCGCGTGCATCGACAGCGACTCGCGCTCCTCCACCTCAAACTTCTTCACGCGGATGGGCGCAATGATGGGCTGCTCCAGCGGCTGAGCGTCCTCCTCCATCACCAGCGTCTCTGTGCCCGCGCCTGCGCCGCCCAACACCGCCCCCATATCAGCGCCCCACCGCTCCGCCCCTGCAGCCTCCCAGTTGTGACGCAATGGCCACCCCACAGGTAACCCCCCCCACCCCCCCGCTGCTTCTTGCCGGCAGCCGCACCGTAGGTCTCCTCAGCGGAGGCGTAGTACTTCTTGTCCTCATGCAAGACGACCGCGGTCTCGGCGTTCTCCTGTGCGGCAGCGCACAGTGGCGCGAAGTGAGCAGCGGCAGCCGCAGGACACAGCAGCAGCGGAGCGGCTGCGGCGGCGAGGCCAGAGGAAAGGGCAGCCGCACGGGGCATGCGGTGACAGGGCGGCGGATCGGACCTCGTCGCCATCGTCCAGGCCCAGGCGGCGGTTGGCGGCAGCCTCTGCCTCCGCCAGCTCACGGTCCTGAAGGGCGCGGCGAGGCGGCATTTAGCCTCGGTGCCCAGAGTAGGCACAGGCGAGCAGGCATGCAGGCAGGTAGGCAGAGGAGCCCCCGGATGTCAGCACGCTGCAAGCCGCGTGCCGCACCTCCATGTCCTCATCGGAGCCGCGCTCCTCCTGGCTGCCCTCCTCGGGGCCCTCATCGCTCTCCGCATCGCTGTCGGACAGCTCCGGCCCGATGTAGTTGCCAAACTCGTCGTACAGCGAGTCGTCCATGGTGCTGTGCGCCTGGGGCGGTGGTCAGCAGGGAGTGAAGGAGCAAGAGTGTTCAGGGGGGGAGGGGCGGTAAAAGGGGTCAAAAGGGGAATAAGTTGGGCGGGGGGTAGGGGGGGGAGCACAGTGGCCACAGCGAGGCGCATACAAGATCTATCGATTGTGAAAAGTGCCGGGGTAGGGTAGCCCCATGCGGGCGGCGGGTGGGCGGGCCGCCGATAGGCGGGCGGGCGGGAAGAGAGAGAGGGGGGGTCGGCAGGGCGGCTGGCGGCGGAGGAGATCGGCGGCTGGCGGAGGGCCGCCGATAGTGCTGCCAGGGCTGCCGCTGCCGCCCGCCCGCCCGCCCGCCTGAGCGGCATGAAACTCCCAGGCACCGCGCAGCAGTTGCGTGCTCGGCGCAGCTGACCTGTGTCGGTCCTCAGAGACGGCCGCGGACCCGACCGCCTGCTGAAGGCGCCTGCCGCCCTCCTGTCGTGCTGATGGCCGCCTGACGCCGACCAACCGGGTGCCTCCCCCCCTGCCTGGCAAGCGATGCCGCAGCGAATACGCTGCTGGTCGATGGCCTCAGCGCCGTGCTCGCGCGGTATCCGTTGGCTACAGGCAGGGAAGAGCCGGTATTGCTGGGTGAAGGAAGACTGGACACACGCGACTGGCACCACCATGCCCACCACCACGTCCGGATGACCTCTACGCTGCCGCCGCTGCTGATGGCGCGATGGAGCGGTGGGTGCGCCCGGGGTGCGCGGGATCGCGGTGCCTGCTGGCGGCGCGGGCCAGGCAAAGAAACTAGGGTTTACAATGGAGCGGGTTAAATACCCTAATTGTTAACTTGCGCGCACCGCCCATCGCGCAGAGTAGCGCTACTCGTCAAGCAGCTGCTGTTCGTCGGCGCCGAGTCGCGTCGCCGTCGCCCGCCGGGTGCTGAATTGTTTGTTGATGGGTTTGGTTACACGGGGTAGAGTCAGGCCAAGGCAATCGGCGAACGCAAGGGCGAAGGGAGTCGGGCGATGACTTGTTTGCTGTCGTCGCCGAGTGCAGCTTGTGATGGCGACACCCCGGCCGGCGTTTGAAAGCAGGGAGTGACGGAGGCCCAGCATAAATTCAGCGCGTGGATTTCGTGTTCGCTGAGCATCTTGTCCTAGGCGAGCTGTTGCTAGCTCTTCTCGTTCGAGACGCCTGCGTACCGATTCGGGCGTCCTAGGTAGTCCCGCCCCGTTGGACGCACATCAAACACCACCTCTCGGCGGTCTGTGCCGATGCCCTGCCGTAAAAGCACAGTCGATGGACAGGCATCACTCTCACGATGACGGTGTTCCGAGTGTTGTCGCAGTAGCCGAGCATGCTGGGTAGCGAAAGGTGCAGTGCTCTGAGGCTGCACTCACCAGCTGCAGACAGGGCAGCTAGCTGCGCACGCCCCGCGAGGTCTGACAGCACAACCGCAAAGACAGTACACAGTCTTTGTGTTGACAATCCATTGGACAACAATAGACAGTCAATTTCTTGGCATACATCAGCAACCCGGGGCAGCCCTCCTCCCCAACCCACTGCTGCACCGCCCGGCGGAGCTCGCCATTATCGCCTGCAGTAATGGATGTGTATCAATATTACATCGGCAATCACGATGCACTCTTGCTCCCCGCCAGCTGGTCTTGCCCTAGCTGCTCCCTCCCCCCCCCCCCCCATCAGGCTGCAACACCAGTATATGTCCTCGGACCTGCCAGGGGCTGGGTCATGGCTCGTTGCACAGCCTGAGGATGTTGCGCGTCAGTTCACCTTCCAGGATGGGACAGTTTTCTGTCGGGCGCTGCTCTCAAGTGGGATGCAGGCCCGGCCCCTGAAATCGTCATGGGAAAAATAAGCTCTATTTGGGGTGCTCCGCGACTTATACCTTCTAAGCACCATGGGCCAGCTGGCCCCTCTGCCCAGGGCACGCAGAGATGAGGGCGTGGCGCCGGTGCGGTGGGGTGGCACCTTTGTATGCTTGTTACAGCGCAGTGCATGCTTTCTGGAGAGTTGCTTGCTTGCGGCAGCTCACTCCCGTGTGAGCGTGTAGAACCCTACCCACCCTATTGCGGAGCAGGGCGCCTCACTCACAGAGCCCCGCGCTCCTTTTGTTGGCAGCAAGCCGAGAGGGGGAGCGGGATACTAGTCTTGGGGGCGAGCGCTCTGCCGCGTCTGGCGCCCCACCGCACCCGCGACCATGAGCTGGCGCGCCGTCACCAGGCCCTCGCGGCGCAGCCTCAGGCGCTGCTGCGCCAGCAGGCTCTTCAGCTCGCGCGACTGCACGCCGTGCATGATCTTCTTGTTCGCCGCCTGTGCATGACCCTTCTTGGTGCGCTGGACGCGGGCGGGCGCCTGACCGTTGGATGCCTTGCCCCGCGGCACCTCAGCCTGGCCGCGCGCGGCAGCAGTGGGCGGCGCTGGTGCGTTGCGCCCCCCACGGGTGCAGCTCTTGCTGTCCGCCCCGGGCGGGTCTGCCGTCTGATCAGCCGGGCCGCCCTCCTCCGCGGAGCCATCCCGCCGGGCGGCGGCCCCCTTGCCTCTCCCATTGGCTCCCCTGGTGGGCTCCGCACTGGCGGCGGGCTGCGACGACAACCGGTTGCCGCGGCCCTTCCCCTGCCCCTGCGTCCGCGCCCTCGTCCGGCCGGGTGGCCCAGGGCTGCCGGGCTTCCTGGGCGCCTGCTCCTGCATCCCCTCGCGAGGCGGCGGCGTGGGGGTGCGCACCCAGCCCTCCTCGGCAGCCGCCTGGGCCGTCTGCTTGGCACCCTCCCCCGGATGGGCGGCCCGCGGCTGCGCTGGCTCGGCCCCTGCGCCTCCTGCGTGTCGTGTCGTCTGCGCCTCCGGCCGGGAGAGTTCAGGCGACGCCGCAGGCTTGGCCGCGGCAACCCTGGCGAGCGGGTCGCAGCCGCCGAGGCACTCGTACCCGGCGTTCCGGATGGCGCCCGCCCAGCCCTTCACGCCGTGCCCCGGCCGGCTGCGGAAGCAGCTGTAGCAAAAGCCGCCGCCGCAACGGCAGCACACCACGCAGTTGCCCGTCTTGCGGCACCACGAGCAGGCGCGCGCCGCCGTCAGGTTGACTGGGGCCGGGGACGGCGGCTGCCGGGCTCGCTTGGGAGGCCCCGCAGCACCCTCCGAGACGGCCGGCCGCTTGGCGGGTGGCCCGCGCAGGCCGTGCGCCTCCAGCTGCGCGGTGTACAGCTGCGCGGCCTCGCCCAGCTCCTCGCGCAGCTCTGACAGCCAGTTGCGCGCCAGCTGGCGCTTGAGCTTCTCCCGGCGGCGCACCTGTCAACATGGTAGTGGGGCGGTCAGAGCGCTACCCCCCCCCCCCCCCCCCCCCCCACCCCCCGCCACAGGTGAGCAAGAGAGGCAGGACGAGGGGCGACTGGGAAAGGGGTGCAGGACGAGGGGCGACTGGGAAGGGGGTGGGGGATAGCGCACCTGGTCGGACAGGATGCGCACCACCTCCAAGTCGTCGCGCTGCTCGAGCATGTCGGTGTAAGACTCCTCGCTGTCCACCATGCGCTGCTGGCGCTTCGGGTCGTGGCCCTGGAACGGCACGTCCGCCGCGGCCTCTGGCGGCAGGGCGGACGACATGCCCGCCAGCAGGCGTGGCTCCAGCTCGCTGCGCAGGCGCGGGATGAGCGGCGGCACCTCGCCGCGCTCCCCCGCCGGCAGGTCGCGCCCCTTCCCCAGCCAGTAGGCGTGCAGCCGTGCCAGACGCGCCTCTCCCACCGCCTCCCGCAGCCGGTCTGGGAGCCGCTCCTGCGCAACGTGCAGCGGGAGCAGGTCCGCTGGCGCCAGCGACTCGGTCGCCGCCTCTGCTGCTTTGGGCGCTGATGACGCGGCGGCTGCCGAGGGGTTGGCGCGTGTCCGCCTGGCACAGCATGGAGATAGACAGGGAGATTCAGCTCCCCCCCCCTTCCCCCCGCCCCTTGCTCTACTTTGGACCGGGCGCGCACCGTCGCAGCTCGTAGAAGTACTCCTTCTCCAGGCGGTCAAGCACCGCTTCCAGGTCGTCCTCTCGCAGGGAGTCGCGCCGGCGGGCGCCCGCGTTGACCTCCGCCAGCCACGCCTCATCCATGTCATCCATGTCGTACTCCACCGTGCCGTCCAGCTCCTGCACACTAGGACGCTTGTAGCGGATGTAGGCCGCGGAGGAGGCCTCCACCGGGGGCGCGCGCGCGCCGGCGGCTGCGGCGGTCACGGTGCGCACGTTGGGCACGTGGATGTGGAAAGCGGGAGCGCCACTCGGGGACGGCGGCGGCGCGGGGCAGGCGGCGTTGCTGCTGCTGCTGGGTGCGGCTCCAGCAGCAGGCCAGGCACCGTGCGCCGCTCGCGGCGGCCGCACCGTCAGCGGCTCCGCCCGGCCCGCCAGCTGCAGCGCGGGGTGGTGCGCGTGGCCCGCCTTGCGCAGCGGCTTGCCGTCGGAGCCGATCAGCGTAATGACGTGCTCCGCCGGCGGCAGGGGCAACCCCTCAGCGGCGCGCGCCGCCGCCTCCTCCTCGTGCTGCATGACCCACTTGTAGAAGGCGCCGCCGTCCAGCGTCTCCACCTCCTTGTCGCGCCCCACCACCAGCACCGGGAGCCGCTCCTCCACGTGCAACTGGCGAGGCCGCGCGCGACGGGAGGGCGGCCCGCCGCCGAACGCCTCGCGCAGCCCTGGGGGCAACGCCATGGCGACGCCTCGCGCCAGCGTCCTCCGGCCAGCCGGGGGTTCCGTCGGGAGAGGCGGCCGGCCGGCAGGGGGTTCCGCCAGCAGTGGCGGAGCTACCGGTACGAGGATGAGGGGGTCTGCTGCCGCCGGTGATGAAATGGTATCCACATACACCGCCTTCGTGACGCCTTTTATAATTTGCCAACCCGACCGCCTGCAGGTAGTACTGTCAAGACTGCACCGGTGGTCCGCCGGCCAGCCGGATGACTGACCGATCTCCCGAACGTCAGCCTGGCACAGATTCGGTGCATGTGACTGCCGAATAAGCAGTCCCACCTGCCTGGGCGCGTACTCGTGCGGGTACGCCAGGCTTGTATGTGATCGCCGGACCGTCTCCACACCCATTATTGCCTCCTCGCCTCGTCGTTCGGCTGGCGTGGGCGGCGCGGGGCGCAGCCGCTACCGGCTTGTATAGCGGGCAGTCTTATCAATAGCGGAATATCGCCTTCTGCTGCTAGCTCATGTAAATAATCAATAACGGAATAGTAGCGTGTTTGGGTGCTTGACATTATTATGTACAATCTATACAGTTTATACACACATATTGGCAATGGTGGCCGCGTAGCGAAGTGGATAACGCGTCTGACTTCGGATCAGAAGATCCCAGGTTCGACCCCTGGCGTGGTCGAAGTTTTGTCTCTTGGTGTGTTGGTAGTTCGACCCCTGGCGCACTCGCATTCCCCTCTTTTGGTGGTGGTGTGTTTTGGTTCGATCCCAGGCGTGGTCGCATTCCCCTCTTTTGGTGGTGGCGTGTTTTGCGTGGCCGCATCCCCCCCCTGTTTTTGGTGGTGGTGTGTGTTGGTTCGACACATGGCGTGGTCGCATTCCCCTCTTTTGGCGGAGGGAACATCTGTAAGCAGCGCCCGAATGTGTGTACGAACACACTAAGGTACATGCATGATCGGTGCTTGAACTTATCAAGGGTCCGTTCCCGAAAATCTGATAGTGATCTATCAGAAACATCATTCGATTTGCAAATGGTAAAAAAACTATCACAATTTTTTGCAGTGTAAGTGACTCCAAGAGAAGTATTGAAGCATCGGGAAATTATGTAAATCACTAGGAAGAAAACGGTGCTGATGGTGTAGGACAACATGTAGCTGAGGACTACGCCGGCATTACCAGTTATGAAATAACGAATTATATGTTATCCATAGACAATGACGGCGACCGCTATTAAGGATTGAGGCTCCTTACATCCACGACCCGTTATTCATACGTGATGCCGCCATGCGGCGCACTGCAGCAATGAGACGGCTAAGAAGTAGCATGCGCGATTTAATATAGATATTTGAAGTTTGGAACATTGCAGAATATTACATACATATATGATGATTGAATCATGGCGCACTTTATAATCCGATTCACAAATTTGCCACTCATCTCAAATAGACATCGCAGGCTCCGCTGCATGGCGCGGCTACATGCATATGGTCGGCTGTCGCAAAGGAGGGTAACGTAGGTAGTAGGGATGGAGGGCAGCCTCATCACGCGACCGCTAGCTAGACGGCGGTGGCTGTCGGGGGACTGGTGGTCGCATCGGGCGGCGGCGTGTATGTGACAACCATGCGTCCTCAAATGCGGGCTTCTCGGTGATATCCGCCGCCGTCTTCCCTACCTTGTCGGTCAGGGCCGGGCGACGGTGGACCTGATCTGTTGCGGGGCCGGCAATCGATGTCCACCATGCATGCTTGTTGGCGGCCGCGGTGCCCGTGCCAAGCTGGCGCGATAGGCCGCCCTTGGTCCGCCCCCCCCCCCGCAGTAGTGACGGCTCATGTCTAGGACATGTCTGCACGTGTCTAGGAGAGCCCCGGAATAACCGCCTCACCAGCTCTTCCACCCAACAGTTATGCGGCGACTTCCTAACTCGCGCGCCGCCGCCACGCGGTGCAGCGTGCAGGCCGACTCGCCGCGTGTGAACTCACGGGCGATCCGGCACATCTGGCGGCAGCTCGGCCACTGACGGGAGCACAAACGCCGCCATGGTCCTTGCTTGCGGCGGTAGCGGGGGTGGAGGGTTGAGGAGACCGTCCAAGATCCCATCGCGCCCGGGAGCCTCAACCACGCCGCGACCTCCTCGATGAGCTCGCGGAGCTCGCCGGGCGGCTCGATGCTGTCCTGGTCCTGTAACGACCGGCCGGGCGCCTCCAACAGCCTGAGGAGTTCGCGTGGCATGGCGGAGAACGCCACAACGTTGCTCGTCATGCTCGCGGACCTGCAAAACTTCCCGGGTTGTTGATCATGTGGATCTTGCCGTCGCGATTGCAGTAACCGAAGCAGATGGTGCACATCTTGAATTGTATATCCCAGGTGATCACCGTGGCGGTGGGTGACACGCAGTGGTGCTTGCCGATGGCGAGCAGCTCCCCCCGATAGAGCGTGTCCAGCGCCGCCTCGGCCCATTCGAGGAGATTGGACACCCCGTCCGCCACAATGTTGAAGGAGCCGCGGTAGGCCATGATCATGGGGGTGATGCTATGAGTCAGGATTCCAAGTTGCTTGCCGAAGCTATTATCCGTCAGATAGCGGTTGGGCCACACGCGGTTGGCGGTGCGCCCTGCGGAAATGATGGTGTTATATTTCAGGCACCTTCTCCTTGGCTACTTGCGTCTGCAGTACTAGTCATGTAGTGACTAGTAGTCGGCACGATACGCCTCCAGCTCCTCAACATGCAGGAAGAGTGCATGTGGCAGCGCCTGCGGTCCCCATGTAGGGATGTGGTGATACTGATTGCGGGCGACTATACTATGGGCCAAGATGTTCCGTACTGCCATTTGGTAGTCGCGATGCTTTGTGTCCCGTGCTTTTGCGCCTTGTGCCGATTTGACTGCGCTACTGTTCTTCTTCATCCGAACTTGTGACTTTTGGGGCGGAGGATAAATGTGCGACGATTACCTTCTCCAAAAGGAAGGCGGATCAGTACCGCCAGGGTATACCCGAGTGATGATTTCTGCGATTCTTAGCCCGTTCTGTCCTGTGCAACTTTTGCGTCGACTTCTGGGAGCCACTCGTCAGGTATTGACGGTCAGTCTTTGACATGTCCTATATCTTCCAAGGCTTTAATGGCCGATTGGTTATGAAAACCTCCGGATAGTACTGGGTCCTTGCTTGAGGCTCAGATATGGCAACGTGATTAAATTTGCTCACCACACCCGGTACTTAAGCCAGTGGATGGGCTGTGTTATGGGCATCACGGCTAAGGAGTTCCTTGGTACCTAGCTATGCCTCTCATTCGTGTCGGAGTGGCGGAGTTACAACGGCTTCTACTGCCGGGATTTCAATCGAGGACTTTGGCCAACATATATATGGGCTCTAGTAATAATTGAGCGGCTATGATGTCTTACATGAAGAGTGACACGGACAGACTTCTCTTTGTGTCTAGGGCTGCTATGCCCGGTGTCGACGAACCCCGGGAGACTCCGGTCGAGGGTGCGTGCTCCACGCCCCCCGGCACAGCAATTTGAGCATAGTCTGTTGACTTCCGATCCTGATGAGCGCATAGCCCCAGCCGTGGACGGTCGCTCGGACGATTTTTGTTCGTGGTTCGTACCTGATGATGATGATTCCTAGGTTACATGTAGCTTATTATACTTAGTTTCTTTGTGCTAGTCATGATAATTAGCGAATTTTCTTTGCCCCGATGGCTGTATTTTGTAAATGTGTTCTGCTGTTATCTTGACGTTGGCTCCGTCGATCTTGCAGACTCTTTGTACACTCCATTGAGGCTACATACAGTTGTGTAATGTGTCACAACAGTGCCGCCTTGACAGGCGGGCACCACACCGGTTCGCGTAGGTACTCGTTTCTGAAGACCGTAACCGGGGCTCAAATCCGAGATGTGTAGCTGGCAACGCTTTTTGGCTACGTGGCACGCGCTGCGTGCGAAATATTAGCACGTGACCGCTCGCGCTCCTCCCTCATCATCCCGCCGCCAGCCCCATCCCTGCCCGCGACACACAAGACGAGGCACCTGAACGCCACCATATGACTGCGTTAGCGCGCTGCTACCGCGGTATGCGCGTGATGGTGCCGGCCGGTGTGTTCGACTGGCATCGGTGGGGCGGGATGGGTTGGCGAGACGGGTGGTCACGTGGGCTCTGAGTTTTGATCAAATGACGTTATATTTGACTGTATCAACCGGACACTAATCACTATTCGCACTCGTTTCGGTAGTTGCATCTCAGGATTGGGACCCCGCTATACACAGCTTAAACCCCGGGAGAATTTCATTTAGCGAGTACCCAGGGAACCGGTGTGACAGCGGGCACAGCGGTGAAAACTGAGCGTTTTCAGTTATCGTGGATGTAGCTGTACGCAGCTTGCGGAGTACAACTGAAGACCGGTGTCTAAAAATGCCCGTATTCATTGCTGTCGGCCCGCGTATATAATAACGCGGCCGCTACTGAGGTAGCATTCATTCTCTCGCGTCATACGGGCACGGTATACTATTTCCAGCCCGCCCGCCCTCGGGTGATCTGAATTTTATTTTGCGGTTCGATACTGCGATGACTGTTTCTTTGATGAAAAACTTTCCTGTGAATTGATGATGCTTGCTGTGGTACGGGATTTGATTGGCACTGCTTTGACTGAATGGGCTTAATGTTTGATATTTGCCGTTTGGTTTGAGTGGTGTTTTATTGCCGGACAATGCTGGCCTGCCTAGAGACTAGTGCGTGGTGGCTAGTGGCAGCGGTTTCTGGCATATTTCATCTCATGTAACGGATACTCCTTTGTGACCAAACCGGTACACACTGGGGCGCTACATACAATTGTGTGTTTTCTCACATTAGTGCCGCCTTGACAGGCGGGCACAACGGTGAAAACCGGCAGCAGCCGCCGCATGCGGCAGCATCACGCAGCTTATACATGGAGCAACTCGTGTGTTGTTGAGGCATGGTCTAGTCTGGGCAAAGCGAGTCGCTGACTCGCCTCATCGTCTTGTTCCGCCAAGGTAAATTGCCAATCTTAGCTGGAAATTGTTCCGGGGAGGAGGACGCATGTGTATCGCAAGGGCTTCCGCAAGGGCGCCCACAGTGCCGGACGAAACACACTGCCATGTTAGCATGTATATCAGTATATGTCGCTTGAAGTGCCACTGGGGGCGGACTTGACGGGGTTTATAGCGCCGACTGCCAAGCTTAGCGGTTAGTGTTGCTATCTGCCCCTACACCCCCTCCGGGATACAATGGTCCGCAGGTCATGGTCATGGCGGGACTCTGGCGAGGCGTCGCGGCAATGTTGGCGCCGAATTGCCAGTACGCACGACATGGGAGACCTTGCGCGGGACGAGGGCGCCGACACACTGAAGGGCAGCCCGAAAACGGCGTGCATGGGGTGCGGCATGCCCTCCAATTACCGACTCAGCGGATACCCCGTGCTACCGAGGCTCTGCTTGTACTGATGATAATCGGGTTATCTTATTATCTGAGATTCCGCAAGGTATGTGGCGTGTGTGGCCATTTCTCAGCGTTGCCATGCTAATCGCGTCGGCAACGCTTCTTGTGGCGGCGCTCTTTGCTATTGTGGTAAGGCCAGCTGCATCACATGGCGAGATTAAGCTCGACACTAATGTTTCAAACTATACCTTGGATTATTGCCATTCCAATGCTGTCATCGCTGAGTTCTTGTGAGAAGCATCCGCACCCCGGTTAAAGATAATTGCGGTTTTCACCGCTGACATGGTTTAAGAAGACTGAACCTACAGATATTGCCTGTGGTTTGTATATATTCTGTTGTTACCCTGACGCTTGCTCCGCGCGCCGATCTTGCTTACTCTCGGTACACACTGAGGATACACACAGTTGTGTACTATAGTGCCGCCTTGACAGGCGGGCACATCGGTGAAAACCGCGCCAAAAACCGGAGCAGCACAACAAGTCGCGACGAGATGACGATATACTATATATATACAGTCCGCCCCCTCGTAGGTCCCTGTACGTATCTGTCCGCCGTATCGCCACGTCAGCACCGGCGGCGCGGACCGCCGAGTGGTACAGTGGCGCATTTTATGATAGAAGTAAGGACAGTAAGAATTATGAGTGTGTTTTAGGTGCCATATCTCTCGGAGGGGGGGGGGGGGAATTCGATAGCTGGCCTTGCCGCGCCCAAAGTTTTGATGCTAGTAATTTCCGCCTTTGCTTACCAGTTCCAAGTTCCAACTATAACCGTCGCACCGTAAGCACCGCACAACCGCCTCACCATCACTTCCGCCGCCGCCGCCGCCGCCTCCGGCGCGGCTAGGCCGGCATGCTGCTGTCGGCCCGAGCGCAAATACCTAGTAGCTCTCTACAACCACGCCTATCTCACGTCGGCAGCCTTCGGCTTGGGTAGTTGACACCATGTCGGTATCCACCAGGCACACCGTGAAGGTGGAGTTGAAGTGGGTACGGCATGTTGCTCTCCGTTAGGCCCGTGCTCTATCCCCTAGCGCAGGATTGGCTAGAGGCCCGCGTACCGTGCGCAACATGCCAGAGTATGCAATAACTGACATGGACCCTAGCCGATCCTTTGAGCTCGTCGATCACGTTGCAGTGGTCGTCGTGGAGCATGAGTTGTTCGGCTCGCCATCCTCGGGCAAGAAGAGGCGGCGTGTGACTGGCGAGTCCGAAGGCAGCTGCATGCTCTAAGACAACCTGCAGTGGGATGCGATGAAAGAGGTGCCCACTCGGCACTTCAAGTTCGCCTTGTGGGCACACGCCAGAAGGGGGAACATAGAACACTACTGCTTTAATTCTCGTGTGGTTTGTGCTCTGAATGCTGCCTTATGCCTTGATATGTACACCTACGTGTGTGGCAGCTGACCCCTACACAATATATATATATATATTTATATATATATATTTATATATATTTATGGCTGTGTATATGCTGTGTATATGCTATGTATTTGCTTGGAAAACAAAAACAAAAACGAAAACGAAAAACGAAAAACGAAAAACATAAATGAGTTGAGTTTTGCAAATCGCGACGATTTGCTATATAGCAGCTTGGGAACGATTATAGCAGCTTGGGAACGATTATAGCAGCTTGGAAATCGTTATAGCATAATCATCGTCGCATGATCATTATCGCATAACGCGCAAACGCGTCGGGTTTTGTCGGGTTGTTGCGAGTGCTTTGGCGCGGGTGTGGTGGAAATGACGCTGCACCCGGTGCCCGCGCGCTTTTATATGGATTTCCGCGTGCTCCGCGCGCCATTCTCAAAGTGGCATTACAGTGCCACTTAGTGCCACTTTTACTGGCTCTGCGGATTCACGTACAAACCACGTCATCACCTTCCGCGGTCACTCCCTTTTCCAGCTCATAGTGCCACTAGTGCCACTTTTTTTAACATAATAGCATCACTATACAACAACTTTTGTACCTAACGGTACAAGCGAGCGATAACGGGGGGCGGCCTTGTCACGCACATTGGCACTACGGGGGGTTTTCGGCGGCGGCATCATCCACGCGGTTTTCCACGTGGTCTCGCCGCCCCATGACGTGGGGGGGGGGTCTAGTGCCAGTTTGAAAGTGGCAATATTGGGTGTTCGCTCTTTCGCTCGCTCTCTCGCCGCGCCGCCGGCCTCGTTCGGTCCTTGAGCCGAAGAGCGCGTGACTCGGTGCAGTACTTAGGCAGAACACACCGAGACTCTCAAACGCACCGAGACTCTCAAACGCACCGCGCGAGACTCTCAAACGCACCGCGCGAGACCGTGAGCCCCTCACCACACCAACACGACCTCACTAAATCGAGGAGGAGGGCCTTCGTCAACAGTCATAAGTATCCTGTAGTGTGTATAAGAACCTGGGCTTGCAACATCTCCCTGAAATAGGTATGCGTCATCAGTAGGGATGTCATCGGAATCAAAGTCCGCTTGAAAGAAGCCATTCGTACCCTTGTCTGCGGAAGGGATCACGGTGTACGACATGTTTGTGTAAACGGCAAGATCGGTCCAGTTTGAGCCGTCGTTACTTTGCCTGTAAATTGCAAAACTTGACTAGCACGCTATTCCAGGCTTCCGTATTCCAAAGCCGTACGCCGGTAACCGTGGCGGCTGCGGGAAGCTGAATGGCAAGAAAGTGAGGTGGCGACTCCGCAGAATTGGCAACCCACGCCTCGTAAGAGGCTCCGCTTTTCCGGTCGAAAGCTCGCCAACCTAGATAGTTCACAGCGGCATTACTCGACTCCGTGACGGTGTATCCCTGGTTGGTATATGCAGTCAACGCGGGCACGAGCGGGAGTGTGTCAATGTCGCGGAACGCCTGCCCGCTCCCCCCGGGGTTGTTCGTACCGGTGTGATTCATCTGAGCGCCGTTTCGGAAAATGATCCAACTCCCTAGTTGCGAGCCGTTGACGGCGCCTTGGTTCCACGACCACCCGGCCATGGGAACCTTTGTGGAGTAATCGCCCGGTATCCTGATGCTGAACGCGAGCTTTGGCTCCGCCACCGACGCGGTCGTGCTTCCCCACGCCAACTGAGCGTACCCCGATTCTAGCGTCGAGTTCATCGTTAGTGCGGTACTGCTACCCTGTTGGACTACCGCCGTGTCTGATGCGGAGCCGTCGCCATTCTCGGGGAGCACGCCTTTGTTCTCGTTATTGTCGTACAAATAAAGTCACGTGATCGTAATTGAGAGAGTACGTACCCCCTTCTCCGGCCGCACCGTTGTAGTAGAATCTATTAATGCATTGCGTCCCAAAGGTGGATCCAGTGGAGTAAAACAACCACACGTCATCAACGGCCGCGGTCGTTATGCTCCCGAGCGGCAGAATGACGGACTCGTTCCCAGCGACATCAATTACCTCCACCCAGAACCAATATTGCGTCCCGGGGCTGAGACCGCCCTTCACGAGGTTGGCGGCGTCGCTCGTCGATCCGACGGTGAATTGCGAGGTAATATCGTCATAGACCCCCACGGGGATGGTGTTGGCCGTGTTGTGGTAGAGCCGCACTTCGCCGATCCCGGACGCCATTTTATGTTTCGTGAGATCAAATATCGATGCAATATGATGATGAGTTGGCTTGTCAAGACCCTCCAAGCGATCGGGATAGCGAGCTATCTGACGACGGTCTGGAAATACCGCAAAAGCATGTTGTCGCAAAGCGCAGAGCTCCGAAAAAGAGAGGCGGAGCTCCAGGAAGCAAAGGCGGAGCTTCAGCAGGCGAGGGAGACAAGCAAGTGGCAGCTGGGGCTTCTAGAGCACCTCAGGTTGGCCTAAGCGCGATAGACGAGTTTATCGAATCCGAGTTTTTCAAGAGCGGGGCGTGGAAGAAGAAGCCCTCCCCCCCGCGGGGGAGCCCGAGCCCGAGCCGCCCCGCAAGCGGAAGCCGCGGGCGCCGCCTAGGGCGACCAAGCCGAAGCGGCAGGAGGAGCCCAGCGAGCCGGCGCCGCGGTATGAAGAGCGAGCAGACTTTTACGACTCGGTGATAATCGTTTGATTAAACTAAAATCAGGCATGCACATCGACAAACGGTCGAAGATTGTAATGAAGCCCCCAAAGTTCAAGTGCGACGTTAAGATCCACCCTCAAATCCAGAGCCCCTTGCCCGACAAGTCGTTCTTCATGACGCTCATCGGGAGCGCGGGGAGCGGGAAGACGTCGCTGATGGTCAACATGCTGCGGAGTCCGCAGATGTACTTCCAGGCGTTCAAGCACGTGCACCTAGTCATGCCGCTCCATTCGCTTGCCTCGCTCGATGTCAAAATATTCAAAAAGCACGACAAGTGCTATGACGAGCTGGATTGGTCCACCCTCGACGGCATTCACGAGAAACTGAAGACGGCTTCGGACGAGGAAGAGTTCTCGCTCCTCGTGATAGACGACCAGACGGCGGCGCTCAAAGATAGGGACGTGCAGCGGCTCATGAAGTTGATAATCTACAATCGTCGCCACCTTCGCACTTCGATATTGATGCTCGTACAGAGCTTTAACGCCATCCCGCTGCCCGTGCGAAAAACCATCTCGCACTTTGCCATGCTGAAACCCCGTAACAAGCGCGAGTACGAGGCCATAATCAAGGAGCTGATATTCCTCGACCCTCACACCGCGGACAGCCTCATGCGCTTCGTGTTCAGGGAAAGGTACGACTTTTCTGTTCTGCGATGTCGAGAAAAGCTTATTCTACAAGAAATTTGATCGTATTAACTTACATGCCGAGGAAGACAACGAAATCCAGCAATCGCAAAGCGGAGCCGAAGAAGAAGGCGGCGGCGCGGGGAGGTAAACGCAAGCAGGGATCCAAGACCGGCGGCAGGAAGAACCAGAGCGTGACTCAGAATGTCACCGTGCGCGTGTCGGGCGGCCGAGGCAGACCCGGGGGAGGCGGCGGTGCGGGCGGCGGCGGCGGCGCGGGGGGAGGGAGCGGCGCGGGGGGCGCGATGCATCACAGCTTTGCCACTTACTCGATGGGACAACCCATTCGCGTGAATCACATGCCGGACGGGTCATTCATTCAAAGCGACTTTGGGGGCGGGGGCACGAGGCCGCCAAGCATGAGGGCCGGTTCAACTCAAACGGATGCACCTCCGGTAATGGATAGGATGACGGAGGTAAAGGGGCTCGCCGCGGTGTCGATTCCACCCACCGCTGTCGCCACAATATCAGAAGCGTCGACGTCCGCCCCCGTGCGCCCGGCTGCCCCCGCCCCCGTGAGCCAGGCCGTTCCGATGTTGCACGAGCCGGCGCGCGTCGAGGCGGGGCACCAGCATGGCGTTGCGATCGAAGCGAGGCCGCGAGCCGGGGGCACGAGCGTTGCTGAACGGGTTCGTCAATTCGACGGATCGGGCGTAGCCCTCGGCGGAAGGCAGGGCCGTAGGTCGCGAATTGAAACAATTGAGGAGGTTTTTCCCGAAGCGGTGTTTGGTCGCAGGGTACCCGAGGTAGAAATGTTTCGAGATCTGCCTGCCCTTGGACCCGGTCACGAGGGACCTCAAACGCATTTCAACCCGGTCGGCGTGTTTCCTCGTCCTCAAGACGTACCGGAGTTGGACAGATATTCCTTTCAGGCAATGACCCGGGGGCGCAGAAACATGCCCGGGACAAAGCGAAACCCCCGTACGGCTACTGCGTCAAGTGCGGCCTCGCTGGCTTTGCGAGAGAGCATCGCTCTTGGGAACAAGAAGGAGGATATCAGAAAGGGGAAACGCCCGGTTAGAGGCTTCGCATCAGGCGATGGAGAAATGGTGCCGTACGAATCTCAAGCCAATTTCAATTCTGGGCGGAATGACGGCGCGTCGACAAGCAGGGCGGCCCTTCCGCCGATAACGCCAAACATCGTGCCCCGGCCGCGAAGGCAGCGAAGATAATTTTGCCCGCACGTAAATTTCTGCAATGATCGTAAATACAGATGACGTTCATTGGCAAGCTTGGACACACTTTCAAAGCCTTCGGGAGGAAAGTCGCCGGCGCGGCCTCCTACTTGGGGCACAAGGTGGGCAGCGGGCTTATGACTCTCGCGCCCGCGATCTCGGTGCTCAGCCCGACAGTCGGAGCCGGGTTTGCGGCGGCCGGGGCGGCGGCGCAGGGCATTGGCGTGCTCGGCGACGTCGGCAAGAAGGCCCTCTCCGGCGGGGGCGTGGACTTTGGCCAAGCGAAAGTGGCTTACGGTCAAGTCAGGGGGGGGCATGCACAGCGTCAAGGCGGCGTACCAAAGCGGCTCGAATCGTAGCGGATTAGAGCGGCGCTAGCCCCGCCTCGCTAAAATAAAGTTCTCAGCATTATTTAAAATGTCAGTCAGCGATTCCCTTGTCTTCAAGCCCAAGCCCGCCTCTATCGCCGGCACCACCCACCGGCAGACCGTGCCCGCCTACAATGGCACCACGTTCGGGGGTCAATTGACCATCCTCATCAACATCCCGTGCGGCCGCCGCGGGCACTACCTCAACACCCGCATGTCCTACCTGCGGTTTTCCGTGAAGAACAAGCACGCCGCCAATTCCTTGCAGCCCGATTACACCGCTTCGTCGTTTATCCAATCTCTGTCGCTCTACCACGACGCGAATCTCCTTGAGCATATCCACGAGTACAATGCGCTGTACCATCTCATGTTCGACATTCAGTCCTCGGATGAAGAGCTCTTGGGAGGCGGCTCCATTTTGTACGGCTCCAATGAGGACGAAGACAGCCATTACCGCGAGGGCGTTGGGATTGCTGCGGGAACGACTGCCTATTTTTGCATCGCGATCATGTCCGGCATCATTGGCGGCCTTCAGTCGAAGTACCTGCCAACCGGCGCAATGACCGGCGATGATCTGCGCCTCGAACTCACACTCGCCGCCACCAACGCCGCCGTGGTAGGCACGGCTCCCGATTGGGAGATCGGCAACGTCGACCTGCAGCTCGAGTTTGTGGAGGTGACAAGCGAGGTTGATCGCATGATTCAGCACGCCAACCCGCGGTACGTCATCTCGTACGAGTCTTTCGCCAACTACACCAACTCTATCCAGGCCAACGAGGGGCAAATCAACAAGCTTATCCCCGCGCGGTTCTCGTCCCTCAAAACGCTTTACACCATATTCCGCAAGCAGGCCGATCTCACTCTAGCCGCGTCCAAGTCGGTTTCAACTCGGACCACGTGTGGGCTCAAGAATTGGTATTACTCGGTGTCCGGCGAAAACATTCCGCAGACACCCGTGCGCGAAGAGGTCGAGACCTTCGCTGAGCTGATGAAAGCCATGCACACGTTCGGGAGCACGCAAAACACGTCGCTCATAAATCTGACTTCGTGGAAAAATAACAGCGGTGGGAGTGCATCCGGCACGTTCGCCAATAGGCCAGAACCTCGAGGTGCTCAGCCACAAGAGCACGCTGGCCGAGAGCGGCAAGAACACTCTCAACACCAACTGCTACTTGCTGGGAACCGTGACCCCCGGAAGCACCGCTTACCAAATCAGCACGTGGGCGCATTTCGACGCGGTATTGATCATCGAGGCGGGAGTCGCAACTTCTGCATTTTGATCCGGGCGAAATCTTTTGCCCACTTCTAGTAAACTCGCAGGCGGATGACGGTCCACCGCATCTTCGTTAGCTCCGAGCAGCGCACATCCGGCCACCGCGGGGACTTCGTCGTAGACACCCCGAAGGAGTTCGCGCGATTCGACTCGAGGCGGGTGATGTGCGCCGTGGAATTCTGCGATGTCGTTAGATACACAAGCGAGGGGGACGGCTACGTGGCCAACCCCGCAAACTCGTCGGGCCTCCTTCTCGAGGCGCCGGACCTGCGAGCGGCTAATTCGTATGAAAGCTGGAGCGGGAACTCGAGCTGCGCGCTAACCCTCCTGCAGAATTACGCCACCGCGGGCGTGTACGGCCTCGCACACGACGTACCGTACGTGCGTCGCAAGCACATCGGCGTCGAGGTGGACTTTGACTTTGTGAAGCGCCTCGGGAGCATGCGCTTCCGGCTGCGCCGATGCGCCTCTGAGTTTGGGGCCGGCGACGACTTCTCCCTCGTCAACGAAAGCGACGACTTGGAGGCGTGGGCGTTCCAGCTTGTGTTTTGGGAGCCGTGCAAGTGCTTGCTCATGCAACCGTTTGCACACGATTTCTTCCGAGCGTGGGTATCGTCGGAGCAGGGGCGAGGGTCTATCGTGGATTGTCGCATACCGGTGATGCTGAACACGAGCCGTTCGGTGGACACCTCGGAGGGCAAGTGGATGGTGGCGCTAGAGTTTTACACGCCCCTCCTATGCACAAAGGACCCCGCCGATCAGCCGCATTCCGTCGTGCTCGCTTGTCCCACACTCGTCGACTCCGACGATCGCCACATTCTAGGCCACCTCGGCAAATCGTACAGAACGGGCGAAGAGTCCATGTACGGGCAGCGATACTCCATAAAGCCGGGCAGCCGGGACGTCGCGGGGCACGAGCTTCGCGTTAGCATCGACTCGCTCACGGAGCTCACTTGCAATTGCGAGACGCCGTCAGCCTCGCTCTGCTTGATCCGCTTGAGTTTCAGCCGGGCTATGTGATGTCGTTAGTTTTCTACAGAACCAAGTAAATGTCCCATCGCGCTTTCGTCAGCTCTATCGGCTCATCGGACAAGAGCGCCGTGCAAGCGGCCTTTGACGGCGCCTTGCTGAGCACCCACTTCCCTCACATGGGGGGAGGGCGTAGCCCAATCCGCCGCGGCGGCCCGATCGAGGTGTTCCTCGAAAACGTTAGCGCTATCCATCGCGACGCGGGGGCTTCATCGTTGGGGCGGAGGCTATTGGAGGACTCGTGGATAGACTTCGCGGGCGTGGGGGCGGGCACCAACGCGGAGCTACAAGCTTTAATCTCCATGTTAATCAAACCCGAAATGACGATATCCTCGGCGCTGCTGTACGTAAACTCCACCAACACCATCCCGGGCACCTCCACCGCGGACATCACCAGCGGCATCAGCGGCTCCAGTCTCACATGGGAGTACGATATCGGGGCGCCAAACGCCGCTCGCTACTTTTGGGTGGAGTTGATCGGTGACAACGCAAAATCGTCCATCACCCCGCTCGGCGTGTACACCACGCAGGACAACACGCCTCCGGTCATCACGGCCCGAAGCGTGTCGCGCGGCACGCCTCCAACCACGGTTCTCAACGTCACCTTCAACGTGACGGACAACGACGCCGTTCAGACAATTTACGTTTTGCTAAATGACACGCATGACACCAATCCCGGGCCGGCGCTCATCAAGACCATCGGCGATGTGTTCCCCGGCGGCACGACTTCGCACACCTACACGGGGTTGACGCCCGACACCATCTACTACACGTGGATCATGGCGAAGGACCAGGCCGGGAACGAGACGAGCGTGGACGGCTTTGGGCCCATAACTACCAACGCGGACTCCACCGCCCCGACCGTCGACTCGTTTAGTCTCGTGGCCGGCACGGACGCGGAGTCGCAGGTAAGCATCTCGCTAACCATCTCCGATACAGCGTAGCGCTTCCCCCCCCCTGCGGGGGATACGGCATAGCCTTCCCCGCGGTTCTTTTTGGGCGCTTTTAGTAACACGGCGCGGATCGATGCCGGCTCGCGTGGACACCACCGTCCTGATCCCGGAGTTTTCAGAGTTCCCCTTCTCGCACCTCAACGAGAACCTGTACAACAGCTTTGTCGCCAGCTCGTACGATTGTCTCGGCAGCCGCATACTCGAGGACCATATCGGCTACCCCGTTCCCGGCCTAGGGGCGTTCAGCCGCATCAACGTCGCCTTCCCGGACCTCGAAGAAGGGGCGACTCTCAGCCACTGGAGCGGCAACCTCCTCATCCGCCCCAACACCGATGCCGGCGAATAACTCGGCGAGCAACTCCTTCGGGATTTGATACGTCTCGGCGCTGCCCGCGCTCCTGCGATACAGCGTGCCGCGGGGACCGCTCTGCGCGCACGCGTAGTGGACGCCGTGCTCCCGCTTGTAAGCGCAAGGGTCGCGCTCGCAGAACTTGAGGTCGAGGCCCGGCTTGTTGGTCCACCCCGCGGTGGGCTTCTTGAAGTCGCGGCCGTACTTGCAGTAGGTGCATCGGCGCAGAAAGGGCGCGAGGGGCTGCATGAAATCGCGCCGTTTGAGCATGCCGGTGAAGGGGTTCTCGATGAACCAGTACCACGGCCGGTACCACTCGATGATCTCGAGACACTTCTTCGCGATGGAATCCGCGAGCTCGAGCTTGCGCACCCCGCGCGTCTTTGCCATCGAGTACTCCGTGCACGGCGGGCTGGCCCATATCACGTCGAAGTGCCCGCGCGGGTAGGCCGCGGCGTAGTCCCACTCGCGCACGTCGAGCGTTATCGCGGCGCGCGAAGAGGGGTCGGCGTCCCCCGCAGGGGGGGAGGGCGAAGCCCAATCCAGCGACACGTACTCGACCGCCCGGTCGCCAAACATCCCGCGCAGAGCCGCGCCCACGCTCTGCGTCCCGCAGCACAGGTCGAGAACGCGAAGAGGGCGCATTTATATCCCGCGCGAAAAGTTTCACGCTTCGTGCGCCTCGCTTAAGGCGATAGATTATTTGCTAGAGTATTTACTAAGTCGCCGGACACCATGCCTCGCACCCGCGCCTCCGCGGAGCTCCGCAAGCGCCGCGCCGCCAACCTCGAGTCGTACCATCGCAATGCCGATCGTCACAACAAGAAGCGCTATTGCAAGCGAATCGCCACCGGCGCCGTGTCGCGCATGCAGCTATACACGCTCGAGAAGTACAACATGACTCCCGATGATTTCAATCGCATTCGCACCGAGAATGGTCTTGCGCCCGTGCCGAGCCCCCACGACGCCGCCCCGCCGTGCACACGCAATCGGGCGGATCGGGCGGAGCCCTCCCCCCCTGCGGAGGATTGGGCTACGCCCTCCCCCCCTGCGGGGGAGCCCTCCCCCCCTGCGGAGGATTGGGCTACGCCCTCCCCCCCTGCGGGGGAGCCCGAGCCGAATCGCGGGCGCGATATGACCCTCGAGGAAATTATTGCAAAGACAGAGGCACTTGCCGGGCGTCGGCAAATCAATGCCCACGGGGTCACAACCGCGAAGACGCTCAGCCAGACGACGATCAACAACTACATCACCACGATGAGGCGCGTCGTCAAAGTGGTCATGAAATGCTCCCCAAACGACCTCGTCAAGTGCTTGCGGGAGGGCGACAAGGTCGTGCGCGCCATCGAGAGCCGGTACACCAACTCGAGCACCAAGCGAGACTATTTCAACCGCATCTACTCGCCGAGCAAGTACATCCCGGAGTACAAGGCCGCGATCGGCGAGGAGGCCCTCGCAAAGTACCACGCTCGCATGCTCGTGCACGCCAAGAAGGTCGGCGAGGAAACCACGCAGCGCACGGTCACCGGGACGGTGCTGGACATCAGCGTCATCAAGTCGCGGGTTCCGGCTGTCAAGGAGAAGTTCGGGGCCGCGTCGGCGGAGTACATCGCGGCGCTCCTGCAAACCAACCTATGGGGGCTTCGCGCCGAGCTAGGCACCGTCAAGGTCATCAATCGCGAGTCGCAAGCGAGAACCTACCCCAACTACTATCTGCGCCCCGAAGGCAAGCTCGTCGCGCGAAGGTTCAAGATCATGCAACAGTTTCCCGACAAGCCGTACACATTCCCTCTTAACGAGTCCCTCAAGCGACAAGTCGAGGCCTCGTTGGTCGCTCGCCCGCGAGCTTTTCTGCTCATGAGGAAGAGCGTCGACAACACGGGCGCGATCCTAAAGAAGGGGCTCGGCGTCGCCGTCAACGACATACGTCACTCGAGGATCTCGGACATGCTCAAGACCGAAGACCCGAATAACTACTCGTTGGCCAAGGTGCAAAGAGTCGCGGATTGTCATCGACACTCGTTGGCGACAACGCTCAGCTATTGGCGAGACACCGTTATCCCCAACGAGGACGAGGACGTGTAGACATGATCGCGCGGCTAGAGAAAGTACTCGCTAGAGGTATTAGCAGCCGTGGTGAACGTGGTTGTCCCTATCACGACGTCTTCGGTGTGTCCTTGAACCGCCGCAGTCGCGTAAACTGTGACAGTCGCGAGTAAACCGCTCTGCAAGTCGACCGTTTGTTCCGTTGATTCAAAACCATAGAATGGCCCCGATACGACACCGAGATAAGTAAGAGCCCAATACCCGACGTACACAATTCCTCCAGTGGCCTTAGATTTTATGCGTATTTCCATGTGACCGCTCGGGGTCGCGTCGGTATACGGCCGTAAGTGTAAAAGTTCACACTTGAATGTGCGAGAAATCCCCGAAGATGAATTCAAGACTTTGCAAAACCGATCGGCTATTGCTTGTCTCTTCCATTCGCTAAACGAGGTTACGCTGCCTTTGAAAGAGTCCACATAGTTCTTCGTGGCGGCGTGGTGCGAGTTTATCGGCTCGGCCAAGTCGTAGATCACGTTCCCGCCCATTTTTAGAGACGTTGTCTCGAGCGCGGGGTTGCCGCTTGTCGATTGTGAAAACTTACCGACCCAAACGGGTTTATCGGTAACACTGTTCCACGATACTGCGGAGACGCTCGCAACCGTTTGGTCGACATAGGATTTGGAAGCCGCATCCTGCCCTTGTACGGGAGGAGACAGCCCGGTGATTGTATCGGCGACGACCGTGTCAAACGCACCTTCTACGGCGTTAACTTGGGCAAATCTCAGGTATGACACCCCGACGTATCCATCGTTGTCGGCGGGTGGAATGAGATGCTTCGATAAAACGGTCGTGTATGCGTCGAGCGTGGCAAACCCGTCGGTCCACGGCGGTCTCCCGCTGAGCGTTGTCCAATTGGCGGTGGGGGGTACTATGTTGGTTACAACCGTGTCGACATAGCCCTTGGTCGCGGCCTCGTTACTCAGCTCGGGCGACCGAGGAAGGAGCAAGGGGCGGCTCAACGTCATGAGGTTCGAGGCCGTGCTGTACGTGAATCTCGCATGGTTGGTGATTTCGCCAACATGGATATCGGTCGCAAACCGACCGCTCATGGCGTACACAAATTTCCATCGCAGTCCATCTTGGCCCAAGTTATACACGTCGTTGGCGGTAGGCGTTATGCTGTCGAGAAGGACGATGTCGTAATTCTCGGAGGTTGTTGGGTACATCTGGGGACCGACATTTTGCGTGTATATGATCTTGTCGGTCCAAAGCGGGCGGCCGGACAGCGAGGCCCAATCAGCGCTCGACGTTTGGGTTTTCCTCGCATATCTGCTGTCGGCAACTCTCAGACTCACCAATTCGAAATCTCCGGGAAACGTGTTATCCGTTTCGACGGTGCTCTGTACAACTCTGATTTGACCCCCTGATCCTATCTCACCTCCGCTCAGCGGTAAGTACGGGTGCGTGTGTGCTATCGGGGCGTATTCGCCCACTGGCGCCGGGTCTCCGGGGTCCCCTTTATCTCCTTCTGGACCGCTAGGCCCAGGCGGACCTTCGGGGCCGGGCACGGTAGAGTCGGCTCCGGGCGGACCTTCGGGGCCGGGCGATCCGGGCGGTCCGGCGGGCCCGGGCACGGTAGAGTCAGCTCCGGGCGGTCCGGCGGGTCCGGGCGGCCCGGTGGGGCCTTCAGGGCCGGGCACGGTGGAGTCAGCTCCGGGCGGTCCGGCGAGTCCGGGCAGTCCGGGCGGTCCGGTGGGGCCGGGCACGGTCGAGTCAGCTCCTGCCGGTCCGGCGGGTCCGGGCGGTCCAGTGGGGCCTTCGGGGCCGGGCACGGTCGAGTCGGCTCCGGCTTCGCCCGCCGGGCCTTGTTCGCCTTGGGGTCCAGCCGGCCCTTGTGGGCCCGTGAAGTCGACGTCGAGATTGAAGCCGGAAATGTTAACGTCACTTTGAAGCTCCGTGATCCACTGAGGGGTCGCCGCGGCGTCCCCTTCGAGGAGGACACGACGTGTCGAACCACCTTCGTCATATATGTTGCCCGCGAAGAGGTTTGTGAAGTGCCCCTCCAAGAACGGATAAGTCAGATTTCCCACGCGAGCAAGGGGCGGGAATCCCGGATTAATATCGCGTGGCAGAAGGTCGCCGTTAATGATGATACCGTCGGCGTTTTCCACTTCGTTGATCTGAGCGAGCGTGGCGATTGTGGGGTGTTCGGCGGGCGCGGCGAGGGATAGCGCGTATTCGATAACATCGTCGAGGTTGAAATCGCCTTCCGCGCCTTGAAAGTGTGTAAATTTTAGATTTGAGGTGTCCGAAAGAGTCAATCCCTCGGCGTACACTTCACGCCAAGGGTTCGAAAGCTTGCCGAGATCGAAGAGAGGCCCAAGGGGGCTGCGAAGTGTCCCGAAAACGTCAATCCTGCCGGCGTTGTCCGCGTGCGCTCCTATCGCGAAAGGCTCGACGAGGTCCACAATAAATCGTTGCTTTTCTGATTGAGGGATATACGACGATGTATCGATCGCTGCAATCTCTTCGCTAAGCGTTGCAAAGTTCGATTCGGCGGTTTCGCAGCACTCGTGAGCGAAGTTCGATAGAGCGACGATATCGTCCTCGAGCGACGATAGCGCATCCGCGGCGGCGGCGGCCGCGTTGAAGAGGCCTTCCACATTTGATTGTGTTTCCCCGAGACCGGCCTCCAAATTCTCGGTATCGATGTCGTGTTTCGCTTCGAGCTCCGCGATACTATCGTTCACTTCGCTTAGGTCCACTTGGACCCCCCGACGCATCGGAAGGCTTCGCGGCCTCAGAACCTCTTTGCGGCGGGAGCATCGTTATTCATAACACCAGTTAATCGATAATCTACGGCGTGCGAGATGGTTTCTTTTCGACGGAGCGTAAACTCAAGGGTTAGCGAGAAGTCCGCGCCGTGGAAATCCATGTGTCGTTGGAAGTCGTCGGTGAGATAGATGATGATGAGCGACACGTTTCGATCAGCTATCGAGAACTTGAGCGAAGACGAGTGATACTCGATCTCATTAAAATTCTGCGAAACGTGCACTTTGGCGAGAATATCGCTTGTCGCCTTCGACACCGGATCGCGATTACGAGTCGAAAGGTTGCTTCGGATGAATATCGACGAGGTACCCGCGAGGTCGACGCTGCGCGGCGGGATGAGCACGCGTCCACCGCCGCGTCTCCCGCTTTCACGCCCAACAGCTTCCCACACGTACTCATTTCTCCGATTGCGAGGCTTTCGCCAAGCAGCTCGGAGCTGAATACGATACGGTTTATCGCTTCGTCGTAGGCGGCGGTGTATCCGTGCAAAAGCCTGTCGTTGAGGTACACGACGATCTCGTCCACGCTTCGATTTCCGAGAGGTAGCGATATGTATCGTGACTCGTCGGAGTATACTAGCTCGAGCAGGTTGTTCGATTCATCGACAACCCAATGCGTCAGCGGGATTGTCGCGTGCGGCACCGCTACAAGCCATTCGTAATCCTGCGAAGGGAGGGTTAGCGGGTCGGCGAGGTAGAACACGCTAGCGTTTGTGGAGAAGTGCATGTCCGCGAATTTGCTGTCGAGGTGAATCTGAAAGCTCGTCATTTTATGTTCCTTTCATATTAAAATGGCTAAACCTCGTGCGAAGAAGAATGCAACGAAGCGTGGCGGCGGCATGGCGTTGGCAACGGCCCGGGCGACCGTGCCAAAGGGTGGCGCGGCAATAATTCGCACATCGAGCTTTCTATCCCTCCCAACCTCGATGAAAATCGAGAACAGAGCCCCCGCATTGGCCCGTGCCGTCCATACGAAATGAGTTACAAGGTGTACGAAGTGCACTCCGCGATCCAATCGTGGTACTCCGGGTCTAGTGCCGCGTTCAAGCAAGCACCCGCCCGTCACGTCGTAGAACATGTAGTGCACCCAAAAGGAGCGGTCGAACTTCACGCTCTCGATGTGCTTTGCGAGCATTTGTTCTCGCAGAGCCTTGAGTCGCTTGCGCTTCGCGCCGTCCTCGCTATACGCGCCGGGGTTGTAGCGAAGCCAATAGATCGGGAGCGTGTTGCCCTCCAAGGCCAGCGTCTCCATCACCTTGGCCATGCGACGCATATCGCACCCGACCGTGTAGTCGCCAAACTTGTGCTGGTCCTCGTCGATCTCCAGCATGATCACGCCGCCGTTTAGCTGCAAGAGCACGTCGATGCGACAGAAGGTGCCGTTGTCGATGCACGAGAAATCGACATGGTGTTCGCTCTTGAAGTCAAAGCCGCGCTTGGCGAGAACCGTGCGAACGCGTTCCTCTTCCTTCTTCTTCCGGGCCCAATATTCCGGGGTGTGGGTCCGCGCGTGGTATGTCAAACTGTAAGGATGTGCAAACGCGGCGTTGCACCTTCCCATGTGCATTTGAAAGGCTTCTCGCCTGAGTGAGTTCTCATATGGTTTGTCAAGACTCCGGACTGCGCGAACGCGGCGTTGCACCCTTCCCATGTGCATTTGAAAGGCTTCTCGCCTGAGTAAGTTCTCATATGGTTTGTCAAGACTCCGGACTGCGCGAACGCCGCATCGCACTCCTCCCACGTGCATTTATACGGCCGGTCTCTCGTGTGAGTACGCATATGCACGGTCAGAGCTTTCGACCAATTTGTCGCATGCCCACATCCCTCCCACGTGCACCGGTGTTTCTTCACCGAGTCCGCCATGGTGGCCGCCGTATGGTCCCCGTGCCCGCCGCAAGTCCCCTTTATGCCGGTCGGCCATAGTGCCAATTTCAAAGTGGCACTACCCTTTTCACGTCCACATCCCCGCGGGACCACGTAGGAAACCACGCGAATGTTCCACGGCCTCTACACCCCCCTTAGTGCCACTTTGCGATCCGAGGTGGCCGCTGTTCTACGCTCATGTATGTACCGAGAGGTACAATAGTACTGTATAGTGATGCTATCATATTAAAAAAAGTGGCACTAGTGGCACTAACAGCTGGAAAACAGTACTTTAGAGATAGCAACAACGTGCTTTCCAGCATGTTCCGTAGTGCCACTTTAACTGGCACTAAAGTGGCACTAAGTGCCACTTTCAACAGCCGCGCATGAAGTAGCTGGCGGTCCCCTTGTACACCCTCGGCGGGGCGTGGACGTACGGCGGAGCGGGGCTCTTCGATGAAAGGGCAATCGTCGGCCTTGAACTTCACGCCCCTCGCGACGTTCCTCTTATGCTCCCCGTCCACCCATGTTCGGCTGACGACGCGGATGCCACGTGTCTTGAGGTACGTCTCAAAGCAGTTCTTCCGGAAGCGGATGGACCCCGGCAGCCCTCTCACCGCTTTATCGTCGAGCTTCCCAATGTACACATTGATTTCGCCGACCTGAACGTAGTCGTCCTCGTTGCGTGTTATCTCAAAGTGGGCGTCGAAGAACTCCGTCATGGGGTTGTCGTCTTGTGTGAGCTCCGCGCGGAAATCGATGAGCGACTCGGGCGGGTCGTTAAGGATACTCATGCACTCTTCGCCCGCCTCCACGAAGAGGTCGAACATGGCCGAAAGCCAACCCTGCAGCTTTTGCCCGATGAGAGGATCCACGCGAAAGGGGTATTCGTAGCCCTTCGCCTTTTTCTTGAACTCCTCGTCGGTGGCCGCCGGGATGAACTTGGACCGGTGATGGAAGAAGAGCATGCGATCGTAGAACACCGAGTCATGGCCCATCATGGGCATCTGCCCCTTATTGAAGCTGAATAGCGGCAGCGCCTTGCATCGGAACTCGAACGTGCTGCTCATACCGAATCGGCGCCCGGTCACCATCGGGAAGGAGGTGAGTTCCTTGAGCGTGTGCGTCGCGAGCTGCAAGCTGCCGCTCATCTCGTCGGCGGAAATCAGAAACTTGCCATTGAGCTTTTCCATGCACGCGTCGTGTCCATTCTTGTTGTTCGTGAAGTCCTTGATCATCATCTTCTTTGCGCTCTCGCCCTGAATTGCGAGCTTCCCCACCATTTTGTTGAGGAGTTTCATGAGCTCCGTCTTTGCGTTCCACCCGTCCGTCGCGTCCGTCAGCACCGGCATGATCTTCCTGTCCTCCCTCGGAGTGACAATGTAGCGACCAATGGCGATGAACGCGCGACGCTCGACCTCCACGGGGAACACTTGCTCGAGGAACCCCCTCACCCCGTCCTTGCTTTGGCCCGGCGTGTAGTCGTACCCGGTGGTATGAGAGACGTAGTCGCCCATGCGTATGTCGCGGAATGCTTTAATCGCAAAATCATAGCAGCAGTTCTTGAAGGGGAAGATGTCGAGCGAGGTGTCCAGCTTGTCGGAGAAACCGTCCTCGACGCAATGCAGATTCACCACGAGGTTGACGATCTTGTCGAAGTTGTTCCAAAGCCGGCAGGCCTTCTCGCCCATCTTTTCGTCGCAATTCTGCACGGCCTCGATGAAGAGCTTGTTAACCTCGTTGCGGCTGATCTCGGACCAAACGCCGGCGGTAAAGCGGTAGAAGGTCTGCGACATGCCATCCAGCTTCACTTTTTCGAGCACATCCTTGTTGCGAGACCACAATAGCTCCGCGAAGTCTAGTCGCGTGACCAACGTCGCGTTGTTGCCGTCTGCCTTGTCGTCGATCGGCGGGAGGTTAGTCGGGATTTTAATGTGCGTCACGAAGGGCTTGATATCGAAGTTGAGCACGAAGCCGGTCTTCTGCACAACGTGGCGGCGGACGAGCTCGCAGTCGATATCATCCTCGCACTCGACAATACAGCCGTCAAACATCTTTGCGATGACCCTCGCTTGCTTGTGCTTGGTGACCACCTAATGGAGCATAGCATGCAAGATTTTGTCCTCCGCCTCGGTGATAAGGACGTGCATGAAACGCTTCTTGAGGCTGATAGGGGTGCACGGCTTCTCTTGGACGGCAAGGCTCTCCTCCGCGACTTCAACCATTTTGGGCATGGCGGCCATCAACTCGTCCATGCACGCATGGAACTGCTCGCCATACCGAACGAGATAGTCGTAGATCGGCGTTTTCTCGATACCCTCCGGAATCTCGACATCGTTCTTGTAGGCCCACCCTTGAAAGGTGCCGCAGTTGATGAGGGACAGGAGCAGAGACTTGGCGTTGTCGCGATTGCAATTGAAATCCCGTTGCGCGGACTCCAATATCCCCTTTCTGTCGTTGACGTAGGTCACGATCGTGTCATACTTCGCTTGGACCTTGTGTTGCTCGATGAGCTGAAGCAACAGCACCGGGTGGCAGTTGACGATGTCTATATCCACGCACCGCTTCCCGGAGGTCTCCATGTAGTAGTTTAACATGGCGTTGCGGATCGGGCGATGGAGATTTTGAATCGACAACGGCAACGAGGTGTAATCACGACCGTACGTGTTCCCGGCTTTGTCGCTCAACTTCTTTTTGTACCACACCTTGAGAACACCGCTCTCGTCCACAAAAGAGATCATGCGTTGCACACGGACGTCCATGCCCTTTTCGCGCTTGTTGAATTGCATAGTGGGCAGTTCGTGGTCAATGATGTACTTTAGAGCGTCCCGGGCCATGGGCTCGGCGTAAAATTTCCGCGAAGCATTGGACCTCGGCATGGTTGGGTTGGCTATAGCAGAGAACTTTCTTACAGAGGGCTATCCGCGGCCTCCGTCTTAAGCCGGGCAACGCGGCGGCGGTATCGCTCGCGCTGGATCTCGCGGACGTGCTCCGCGTTGGCGCGATAGTACTGCCTATGATACTCGCGCACACGCTCGCGGTTCGCCTTATCATACTCCGCGCGGTACTCGCGGATACGCTCCCGATTATTGTCGCGCCATTTCTTCTTCGAGATCTTAATTCGCTCCGCGCGCTCCTCATCGCTGAAAACGCGGCGCCGGCCCATCTTGCGCGCGGCGTTCCTTTTATCTAGCGTCCGTTTTTTATCTGCACTTGCGTGACACACTTAAGCCAAGCGAAACGCGGCGCTGAGCGAGAGTCTGCATAATGCCATCGTCCGTCTCAGTCACCGTCTCCTTCAGCGATTCCGGCGCCGACGACACCGCGGCCTCCGCGGCCTCCGCGTCTTCGTTGCGCCGCGCTCGGTTGTGTCCGCGCTGCGTTCGCGTGACTATCTATACGTCCAGCTACTGTCGTCGGTGCCGCGAGGATATTCTTCGCGAGGTAGATCAAATGCCCGCGAGGTGCCAAGTCTGTCGCAAGCGCGAGGTCAAAGGCGACTACGCGATGTGCTTCCCGTGTTATCGCAAGCGCGAAGCCGAGAAGACAAACTCGTGCAAGTGCGGCAAGAAGATCCGCGCGGACTATTTTGAGTGTTTTCCGTGCAACAAGGAGCGAAAGAAGCACCAAGCGAGCAGCAACGACGTTCGCCCATCTGATGCAAACGATTTTCCCTTCATTATCGTAAAAGATGAGTAGCACTCGCGAAACGTCCCTCGGGCGGGCGATGACTCCCGCGGAACGCTGTTATCTCAGCCAGGCGTTCCTAGATGTGGCCAGCTTTGACTATAGGTATCAGCCGAAATTTGATCGCGAGTACTTTCGCGCAAAGTATCCAGGCTTTGCCGAGGATGTAATTGACATTTTGGTGTTGTACGAGCGCGGGATCCGATTCAAAGAATTCAAGGCGCTCCTGAAAAAGGGGCGCATCCCAAAGCCGGCGCCGGCTCTCGTCGAGATCAAGCGCTATGAGGAGGGCTATTCGCCGTTCGAGGGTGGATTCGAAAGGATGAGTTCCTAGTTAGCGGCGAGGATGGACTTCGCGGCGAGGATGGACTTCGCGGCGAGGATGGAGTTCGCGGCGAGGATGGAATTCGCGGCGAGGATGGACTTCGCGGCGAGGATGGACTTCGCGGCGAGGATGGACTTCGCGGCGAGGATGGACTTCGCGGCGAGGATGGACTTCGCGGCGAGAATGGAGTTCGCGGCGAGAATGGAGTTCGCGGCGAGCATGGAGTTCGCGGCGAGGATGGACTTCGCGGCGAGAATGGACTTCGCGGCGAGAATGGACTTTGGGCGAGGATGGAGTTCGCGGCGAGAATGGAGTTCGCGGCGAGAATGGACTTCGCGGCAAGGATGGAGTTCGCGGCGAGAATGGACTTCGCGCGGTGCGTTTGAGAGTCTCGCGCGGTGCGTTTGAGAGTCTCGCGCGGTGCGTTTGAGAGTCTCGGTGCGTTTGAGAGTCTCGGTGTGTTCTGCCTAAGTACTGCACCGAGTCACGCGCTCTTCGGCTCAAGGACCGAGCGAGGCCGGCGGCGCGGCGAGAGAGCGAGCGAAAGAGCGAGCACCCAATATTGTCACTTTCAAACTGGCACTAGACCCCCCCACGTCATGGGGCGGCGAGACCACGTGGAAAACCGCGTGGATGATGCCGCCGCCGAAAACCCCCGTAGTGCCAATGTGCGTGACAAGGCCGCCCCCCGTTATCGCTCGCTTGTACCGTTAGGTACAAAAGTTGTTGTATAGTGATGCTATTATGTTAAAAAAAGTGGCACTAGTGGCACTATGAGCTGGAAAAGGGAGTGACCGCGGAAGGTGATGACGTGGTTTGTACGTGAATCCGCAGAGCCAGTAAAAGTGGCACTAAGTGGCACTGTAATGCCACTTTGAGAATGGCGCGCGGAGCACGCGGAAATCCATATAAAAGCGCGCGGGCACCGGGTGCAGCGTCATTTCCACCACACCCACGCCAAAGCACTCGCAACAACCCGACAAAATCCGACGCGTTTGCGCGTTATGCGATAATGATCATGCGACGATGATTATGCTATAACGATTTCCAAGCTGCTATAATCGTTCCCAAGCTGCTATAATCGTTCCCAAGCTGCTATAATCGTTCCCAAGCTGCTATATAGCAAATCGTCGCGATTTGCAAAATTCAAATCATTTTCGTTTTTCGTTTTCGTTTTCGTTTTTGCTTTTGTTTTCCAAGCAAATACACAGCATATACACAGCATATACACAGCCATAAAAATATATATATATATATATATATATATATATATATATATATATATATATATATATATATATATATATATATATATATATATATATATATATATATATATATATATATATATATATATATATATATATATATATATATATGGACAATTGCAGCACTTCTCGGTGGACACTGATGTTGATAGTACTTTACACAAGTACATAAGCCAGCTACAAAACTTATGGATGGTGATGGGGGGGGGGGGGGGGAGGGGGGGTTCAGATCACAGGGGGGGGGGGGGGGGGGTTACCTAAAATACACTTACAATTCTTACTGGCCTAACTTTAGAATATTCATGAACGGCTTGAGATGTGACAGGTGGCGGAGTGGGGGGCCTGCCTCTTAAGCTCATGATCCCGCTCTGCGCTGGTTCGAATCCTGCCGGGCCCCTTGGTGGAAATATAACCAAGGGGGTAGGGGGCGGGGGGGGGGGGGGGGGGGGGCGGCAATGCAAATATTTTTAGGTTCTCCTACAAAGCCTACTACAATGGCTTACCGCGCGATCCGCATCCCGAAGAAAAAGCGATGTACTCGCCCCGCACGGGCGGATTTTCCCCGCGTATTAGGGGCCCGCTAGGCGCAGCCCAATAGCAGAATATGAGAGCGTATTGATGGCCAGTTCTACCACATATCTGGGACAATGCCCTAGCATGTGACCATATGGACCCACCCGCTGACTCGGGGGCTGCACCAGTGCGCCCCTGCGCAGTACGGGTTGACGCCCGGCTCTACCAAGGGCACATTGAATGCGGACAATAGATTTAGGTGGGCTGGTTTTGCAGCAAGCCGTAATTGCAATATTGGCCGTTTCGCGGGAACTGCTCGCTTGCATGCCAACGGCGGGGAGAGCGCGCATTTGTGAAAGCGTTCCGCGATGGTAGATCTAGCTCTTGGCGTGCAGCAGTACACGTAGAACGCACATACGTGCTATATTGAAATTCGTGCCCTCGTGACATTGGGTAATCAAATTCATGACTAACCCTGAACAATGAGACGCACACGTATGGCTTTTACAACGAGAGCACAACAAACGCCACTAAGGGCTGCCCCGCCCACGCATGATGTCATGTTCACGTATGGCACATGGAAGGGCGCGGCCGAAAATGAAGGCGAGGGCTGATAATGGGCCAATCTACAATTGCTGCTTGACAATGGGAGCAAGACTGTAGGTGGGCAGGTGTATGATGATACCTTGCACGTATTACGCATATTTATTTATATATGCGCGCGCCGTAGCTGGTGCGGACCGGCGCCTGCGCCGCGCGGGCGGGCTTGCTGGCTGCCATAGCGACTGTACATTGCGTACATCGGCGCGGCGGAACCTTCACATGTGGCACCGGGTATGGAGATTTACATGAGCTAGCTGCAAAAGGCGATCGGGAAACCACCCGAATGGAGATACTGGTGTGAAATACAAAGAGGGCAGTAACAAATCCACCTACTACTGCCGTAGTGCCGTAGTACTAAAGATCGACACAGCAATCCGCCTAGAGGCGGCCGCCCGCATCCCGCGTGAGTAAAGCGCGCACGGTTCAGAGTCCGGACCACGTGTGCACGTGTGTGCGAGGGTGATCCCCGGACGTGCTCTGCATCTTCGGCAACTGGATGGCGGACGAATCTGCGCCGAGAATCCCGAGATGATCTAAACTAGACATAAAAAGCAGCCATAACAGCCGAGTCTGCCATCTTCCAGTTTTCGCTGCGTTCCACGCAGCGATGTAAAAACTGTCTCGTAACCTGTTGCGAGCAAGGTCACCCCAGGTTGTTCAAGACCACACCCGGCTCACCACCTGTGTGTGATATTCTCATCCGTACGTCCGTGCGTTACCATGCCAGATGGAGAAGAACCCGTCGTTGAGCCGACGCTCGAGTCGCTACACGCAGACGTGAAGGCTCAGTCTACATTACCGCGCTAGCTTACCACAGCGTTGGCCCAATTGACGGCTCGTGAGCGCGTTGTTGATGGAGAAGCAGCACATGGTTCCAGTTCCGGGCAGCGCATTGCGGGACAGCCGACAGGCAGCGGGGGAGCCGCAGAGCGCCCCGACTCGCTAGAGCTAGCCCAAAGCGGCCGTGTCGTAGCAAAATCCGTGAGTGACGAGGATGACTACCTCGCGGTGCCAGAGCTATTGCAGCGAGCAGAGTCTGGTTACGAGGCCGTTCGACCGGTCAGCCGAGTGCCTGGCCTCTTCCCCTTGAGCACCCACCTAACGAACGAGTACCTCAAGCAGGATGACCGGCGTTTGCCGGCCCAAGAGGATTATCTATGGATGTCGTGTTTCGGCGCCCACATGGCCGCACTTTTCGTGGCACTCGACGAACTGCTGCCCTACGTCCCTGCTGCTAGTCAGGACTTCACCCCATACCTCGCGAGAGCTCGGAACCACGCCGAGGCCATCGACAAGGCGTTTCGCTTTCGTTTGGCCTTCTTACGAAGGCTTAATGAGGTCAAGCGTGTGCACGGTGACCAAGGTGTTCTGGATGTGCTGCGAGCCCAGCACTTTCAACATGCTTCTGAGCATCTGGGTTCTGCAATTTTTGGGGACCTCATGAGGGACTACGAGCGTCGCGTCTTCGAGGCGACAGTGGCCAGCATCACCAAAGCAACTGCTACTGCTCGGGTAGCGGCAGCAACTGCAGGGCGCGGGCATGGACGAGGACGTGGCGGTGGACGCGGGCGTGGCCGCGAAGGTGAGCACGAGTGACGGTGTGGGGCGCCTTTCGTCGGAGCTGCTGGAGCTTTGCGAGGCCACCTTTCGGTGACCGCCGCAAAGCGCACCCTTGCAGCTCAACGACGGGACGAGCGCCCTGGTTCAGGACCTGACCCCCCACCGTACAGACTTGATTTAGACCTTCCTCGGTGAGGCGCTTCCTACAGCTACAGTCGAGTGCGGCTCAACCATCCGCACACCTGCACATGGCGGCTTAACCAACCGCCTCCCGTACCATTTCATCACCGTGTCCGTCGATTGTCACACTGCGTGTTACAACCGGTTGGCAACGACCAAGCTTCGCGCGTGTACGTTACGCGCGTGACAGGCGCTACAAGCGCGAGGGACGCGCGGGGCGGCCCTCTTACCTGAACCTAGCCCCGCAAACCCGTATTGGCACTACTGCAAACCCGTTTAGCAACTACCGGCCAACCGCCGGGAACCTAACCGCTGCTGCCGAGAACTTTGCAAATAGTAGTCGTCCTCTTGGTACTCTGTCGGTAAAACGACGCACTTACGTAATTGACGATCCCGAAGCTGTCGCCCCTTGGGCTGCTTCACTGCGATCACGACTGCAGGATGCTTTCGGCTCAGACGAACTAGTAGGACAGCGGACGTTCGACATGCTCTCCAGCTCCCTCACCGCTCAGACACTCAAGAGCTACGCCGGTAGACTGTCTCAGTTCGCGGAGTTCTGCCACGATTCCGAGAACATCAGCCCGCTGGAGGCGACCACTGCTACTGTCGTCCGGTACGTTGCCTGGATTGGTGAGCGAGGGCATATTGGAGCTAAGTCACTGCAACCCTACCTGTATGCAATCAACACGTTCTTCGAGCTGCACAGCCTCGACCCAATCGCCAAGGACAGCCTACACCTTACTGCAGCTAGGCGAGGGTTGATGCTGCGGCAGCGACATCTGGAAACCGCCCCTTTGCGAGTTCCTCTGCCTGCTGATGTGGCTTACAGCTTCGTCGAGCAAGCCGAGTTGATTGTGTCTGCTCCCACCACAGAGTACCAACACGACTTCCGAGCCCTCGTGGCCTCGGTTGTCAACTTCATGTTCTTTGCCAGGGGACTTACTGGCGTGGTCTGCCGATTGCGGGATGTGCATGTCGACGATTACAACATTACCCTGCAGGTGTACCGCGAGAAAGGCCGCGCTGGCCGACGGGGGCCCGACGACCTGCGCGTTCTTCTCCTTCCGGTGTGAGAACACCCCCGAGTTGCACGTCTCCTGCACCACTTCATCGACAACGTACAGTTGTCCCCTTGGCTACTGTTGCCTTGGGTGAAACAAACTTCTGGGCGGTCACCCCAAGCGAGCAGTCCAAACCTTGGACCGCCGCTACAATGTCGGACTGGCTATCTACAACCGTCCGTCTGGTCGGTGCTGCCTCTCCCGCCGGCACTTCCTGGACCTCACACAGCCTTCGCAAGGGAGCAGCGTCTGCCGCCAACGCCATTGGAGTTCCATTGTCCCACATTCGCTACCAAGGCGGCTGGGCTACTAACTCCGACGTCGTTCTGGACTACATCGACCCCAACGTTCTTCCTTCACCTGGCGCATGGTTCTTCTTTGGCCACATCGCCCCCCTCCGCCATTTCCAAGTCCAACATGACTCCGCAACGGTGGCCTTCCCGGTGCCTCCTTCATGACCTGGCGCTACCCCTTCTCCGTCAATCCACCGCTCTCTCCGTTCGCTCATGACTGGCAAAACCAGACTCAACTTTGAAATGATGTGAACTAGTTTATGGGGTTTCCTCCCTTGACCTAACCGCTTTTCAGCTACAAGTGCTGCTCAGTGGTACGGGAACTATAGGCACCTGTCGTTGCGCCTTTTTTGGGTGCAGCACGAGTGGACATAAAAAGCAGCCATAACAGCTGAGCCTGCCATCTTCCAGTTTTCGCTGCGTTCCACGCAGCGCCCTCCCTGACTCCGTTTTTCCCTCCACGCTTTTCACTTTTCCTTCCTGCCAATTTTCGGCTCTTGACTGTGTAAAACAGCCTGCGCAACCTTTTTGGCCCTACCAGACTCAAACGTTGAAATATTGGTATCCCCATACCAGTACTTTCCGTGCATTCCGTTGCTGTTAGTTCTGTTTGTAGAGCGCTTTTGTGAAAGCCCTTATGTAGAAATAAATAAGTACTTTCCGTGCATTCTCTTAACGCTCTCCCTGTATAAAGCAAAAATAATCAAAATTAGAATCAGATGGTCAGTCGTGCGTCTACGTCGGGGATATGAGTAGCAGTGAACATTGCTGCACGCTCTTTGTCTCCACGACTGTGAACCGACACCGCGCCCTCGGAACAGCGGCAACTGCGACCATGGAGGCCAAGCGCATTTCGCTGGACCTGAGGTGCGGTGTCCCCTCCGCTCGTCCGTCTCGCGTGATGCGACTGGTGGCACCCCGATGGCGGCTTGGAAGCGCGCTCGCGGGGCCGGGGGCGGGCGGGGGGGGTGGGGGGGCTCTCGCCCTCCCCGCCACCTGCTACCCCCTCCCCCTCCGCTGCCCTGTCTGCTGACGCGTGTGCGGTGGGATTGGGCAGGAAGTACTCGCCAGTCGACCTGGCGGCTGTCGTCAACCAGCACAACCTGCGCCATGGCGTGCACGCGCCGGAACGTGCGCGCTGCGCGACCGCTGCCTGTTCTGCGCTCGCAGTACTCCCTTGTGTAAGCGGAACATAATCTGTGCTGGAGGGGGTTGACCGGCCACCCCGCGCTGCTCCCCCCCCCCCCCCCCGCGAGTAGGGCAAGTCACAGCGGGGGGGCTGCTGGAGCGCGTGCACGTGCCGGATGGCCGCGCGCCGCACTTCTGCCCATACATCGGCCACCCGCGGTGCCCCAATCAAGTCTCCTTCGCGGCGGTCAAAGCCGCGGCGATGCAGGCCGCGAAGGCGGGGGGCAACGCGCGCGGCAAACCCGCCACCCAAGCGGCGGGAAACAAGGGGTGGCTGACGATGCCTCCGCCTCCGGTGGCGCCGGTCTCTGTGCCCGTGGAAGCCCCCAAGCCCCCGGCCCCCGCGCCGGCCCCAGCCGACCAGCCCAAGGCTGAGGCGGAGGACGGCCCGGCCAAGGGGCCAGGCGACACAAAGACGCCGCCGGCGAAGAAACTAAAGGGGGCGGCCGCCGAGAGCGCCACGCCCGCGCCCACTTCAGCGGCGCGTGCCGCTGCGTCCGCGCCCCCCAAGCCGCAGGAGGTGGTGATGCTGAAGCAGACGCCGCGCGAGCAGCAGGAGCGCTTCCTGGCCGCGGTGTCCAAGCTGGTGGAGGCGCCCGTGACGGCGCCGCTCCTCTCCACCAACGGCCCGGCGTTGGACGTCAAGCGGCTGTTCATGGAGAGCATGGCCCGCGGGGGCGCGCCCGGCCTGGAGCGCAGCCATGGCTGGGAGCAGCTCTGCCTCAACGTGTATGGGCACAGCGGCGTCACGGCCGCCGCGCGCGCCTTCTACCTGCAGTGGCTGGCGCCGCTGGAGGCCGTGCTGCCGAGCAACCTGCGCGCCGCGCGCTGCACCGAGGCGCTGGACACCGTGGCGACGGGGCGTGCTGCCACGGCAGAGCTGGAGCGGCGACCGGGCGCGGAGGCTGCGGCGGCGCATGCTCGCCAGGCGCTGAGCGGGCTGCCGGAGGGGAGCGCGGGGAGGGACGCGCTGCGCGTGCTGCTTGCCGCGGCACGCGGGGCGCCCGCCGACATAGCGGCGCTGCCACTCCCACCCTGGATGGACGACTTCAAGCTGGTGGGCGAGAGGCGCGGCAAGTCCGGCAAGTCCGCAAAGCGGCGGCGCGTGCCAGTCGGCCGCGGTGCCCTGGCCAACATGCCCGCTGAGCGGCTGGCGGCCGGCGCTGCGCTGCTCCTGTCCCGGCGCGCGCTGCGGAGCGGCCCGCCAGGCGTGGGGCAGCCGCCGCTGGAGCTGGGGCCGCCCGGTCCGCTGCAGGGCGCGGCAAAGCTATGGACGGTGGTTCCTGCCGGCGGTGGCGGCCACGGCAGGGGGAAGCGCAAGTGAGCAGGCCAAGGTTTGGGGGGGGGGTGGGGGGCGGAGAGAGGGGGCGGGTGCGCTGCGCATGTAGCCTGTCCCGGAGAATGGGCGCTCGGTCATGTGCTCACAATGCACGGCGGACCGCCATATGGGAAGACAGATGCAGCTTGTTTAATGAACATCGATTGGCAGCGGTTGCGCTGTTGGTACTGTGGATGTCATATGCTGTAGCAGATCTTCACCCATGAAGCAGTCAATGACAGTGGAAACGTGTGTGTGAGAGGGGATGGGGGGGGGGGGGGGGGGGGTGTTGCTCCTGGGCAGCACAGTCTTACATCCATAAATGCCACGATAATACCCCCCCTGTATGCCTGGCCAGCGCCTGCAGCCGCGCACACAGTTTGCTACAGCAACATCACAATGCCCAAATATTGCTTAAGAAACGGACAAGGCGCGAGTGTGTGTCTGTGTGTGTGGGGGGTCTTTGCTGCCTACAACGAACTGCAGGCCGCAGCAATTCTCTTCGTTCTCACACTCATGCTGAATATGTGAGACAATCACCGCAGAGCACAGTGTTGTTGCAGGCCTATGCAGGCCAATGATGACTGCAATGTGAAGCATTCCGGACTTACGGGTAACTCTTATGTGAGTGTCAGCAGCTCGTGCGCATTGCGGAGTGTGGTTACTGGTAGGATACTAGGATGTGCCCCCCCCCCCCCCCCCCCCCCCCCCCCGCCACTCCGGTGTTCTGCGGGAAGTTGAAGGGATTACTGGCCACTGCGCCGGTGCACTGCAACATACACGCTCATCAGCACCGCTCCCTCCTCATGACGGGAATACATAGCTTGGAAAACGGAAAGAGTGAACGAGGTTGGAAACGATGTATTTGAACTTAACGTATCAATCTCTTCAATCTTTATGTTGGAAGAACATCTTCTGACTTTCTAGCATACACAAGTGTGTCACGGACGTGGATTGAAATGCATGCCTCTCTGCCCGGTACGTACGCTGTGATGCTACTGCAGTAGCCACTAATATCTGGCACCAGCACAATCAGGGATATCCTGGCTTGTGAGTTTTACATTACCTCGCAACTGCCAAGGTAACGATGCCAGCCTGGCTGATCATCATTCTAGCAGCACGCAGAAGCAGGTGCCATAAGCTCCCCGCTGTCAGCAATGTGTGCGCCTATGTTCACCTGCTGGTAGCGCGTGATGTATTATTCCTATATTGGACACACACTACTTGCTACCTGCAGCAACACGCCTGGTCGCAGTAGTCCTGTACTCCTAAGTTGCCTCGCCTCATGAGATGCTCCGAAACCATACTTGCCGGCCGGCGCGGTGCAAGGAATATAATAATATATTCTTTTCGATGATCGATCGATGCCAAGGGATCATGAATTCGCGATCATGATTTCCATTGATATAAGGTTTGTACAATCCTTATATCTTAATGGAAATGTATAGTCGCTATATATATATGCTGGAGTGCACGGCGATACGAATGATATAGACACACTCATCACATAATAAAGAAAATATAAACCGATGGTCGTTTTGTCTTAGCGTCATCGTCCTGACTGTCCCCTCTCATTATAATAAATATGCTTGTGAAAGTGACCGATATGTTGCACGATTTGCGCTGCGCTGTGCAGCGTGCAATACAAGTATGGACGTCCGCGTCGTCTGTAGCCACCTGCTGCCCTGGCTCTCACCAACATCGTCAGATGAGTCAAGCACTAATCCTTACGATGTTGAGTAGTTACGCAGTAAAGCCCCCTGCCTGCCGCCCAAAGTAGTAGCGATATTAGCGATAGTAGTACTTTGCCTTCCCCCGAGTCTACCCATTAGTCACACAGACACACGGTACGGTGGTCGTGCCCAGCACTGTGCACCCCGCATCGACGTACTGGTAGCGGCAGAAGAATAATAATGCGCACAAGACCGACCCTCGCTCTCGCGGGCTCCATACACCTTCCAACCGCCACCAACACGCACACGCGGGCTGAACCAGTCGAGCGACGGTGCGCCACTCAATCATCCTCAATAGAAATGGAGGGCGAGGTATCGGTACCGATAGTGCCCCTTGCGCCCGGCACCCCGGCGCTCCCCGGCAGCAGCAGCGCTCCGCTCCCACAGGCGGCCAGCCGGCGGAGCACAATCTCGAACAAAATCCGGGTACGAGCCGAGCTCGAGCAGGGCGGGGAAAAAAGTGCTGAGTCGAGCCCGGGGGAAAGGGGCGGCTTGGTGTGCGGCTCATAGCCAGCCAGTTAGCCTGCCTTCCAGCTGCCGTTGCCTTGCCGCGCGAGTACCTGACAGCCGCTCCCTGCCGGCGCGCAGAGCGGGACCTATGCGGTCGGCAGCGCGGTCGGCAGCACGGTCGGCAGCACCCTCGGGCTGGCGGTGCCGCAGCTGGCGGGCGCGATCGACATCATGGTGGTGCGGCAGCCCGACGGCAGCCTGAAGAGCTCCCCCTTCTACGGTGCGCCCTCCTCGCCCGGGCTGCCTTGGGTCGTCGCTGCGGGGCTGCCGACAGGATTTCCTGGCCGACGAAAAGGCCTGTGTGTGTGTGTGTGTGTGTGTGTGTGTGGGTGGGTGCGGAGGGGAGTCTTGACGTCTAGTCCCCCAATCCGAGCCCGCGGAAGGCGCGGGTGCTGAGCCAATCGAGACACGCAGGCTGGACAATGACGCCCCCCCCCCCCCCCCCCCCCCCCTCTTGTTCGCCCGCTTTCCCCTTGCAGTTCGGTTCGGCAAGTACCAGGGCCTGCTGCGGCTCAGCGACAAGCGCGTCTCCATCGTCGTGAACGGTGCCCCCCCCCCACACTCCCCATTATCCAGCCATGCCCTCACAAGCCTTCTTTAGCCGCCCCATACACCATTGGATTCTGCCAGGCAGCCGCACCCAGGCATGCCCCACCTCCCTACCCTCTCAGCCGGCCCCGCCCATGTAACCTGGCAGGCGCGGAGGCCGACTTTGGGATGTACCTCAGCCGCACCGGGGAGGCGTTTTTCGCCTCGGAGCTATCCGACGATGACACTGGTGCGCCGCTTTGATCACTTGCATGGCCTGTGACATGCTCCTTGGCGTCCGCTTGCGCCCAGCTCACCCCCCCCCCCCCCCCCCCCCAACCTCCTCTTCTTCTCGGGCCCTTGCCGGTGCAGAGGAGTCCACGGACAAGCGGCCGGCCAAGACTCCGGGGGAGATGGAGCTGGAGGGGGTGATGTCGCCGCCCAGCGGCTACTCCTCCGGGGAGGACACGGGGCAGTACATGCGCTACTCCGCCATGGAGCGCTACTTCTCTGCGGAGAGCGGCGCGTCGCCGGCGCCAGAGGCGGCGCGTCCGGAATTCAAGCCAGGCCCGCAGGGGCGCAGCAACCGGCCCACGAAGATGGGCCTCGTGTCGGTGGGCTTTGGCCGCTCTGGCAGCAGCTCGCTGGCGCGGCGCCGCAGCAGCGACCGGGGGCGGGGGCAGGGGCGGCCTGCAGGGGGACGGGTCAACGGCGACGCAGGGGCGCCTGTCACCCGGCCCGACTCCGCCCCGGCGGCGAGCGGCGCGGCGGGGGTCGCGAGTGAGCTGGTGGCGCAGGCGGCGGGCGAGGCAGGCGGCGGGGAGGAGGCGGGCGAGGCGGACACGTACTCAGAGGCGCTGGAGGAGTTTTCGGACGAGGCAGACGAGGAGGGGGAGGGGGCGGGCGGCGCGGCGCCGGCGCGGCTGCCGAGTCCGTTTGAGCAGGCGACCGCGCTGCCGGGGGAGGAGGCGGTGCCGCCGCCCGGGCTGCCGCTCGGCACCTCCCCGCCCAGCGGCTACCTCGGCGACATCGACGCCCCCTTGCGCCGGCAGCCGCCCTCTGCCGCTGCGACCCCCCCTCCCACCGCGACCCCCCCTCCCGCCGCAACCCCGCCTCCCCCCGGCACACCGCCGCCGCTGGGGTCGCCGGGGCCGCCGCTGTTTGGGAGCGCGCTGGAGCTGTCGCTGTGCGGGCACCTCTTCCGGCGCGACATGGACGGCGGTGAGGCGGCCGCGCTGTTTGACGCGCACCGCGTCGACGCGGACAGCTTCTGGGCGCAGGGCGCTGCGATGCTGGAGAGCGACAGCCTGGTGACCCCCCTCCCTATCGCCCCTGGAGGGCCCCACCACTCCCGCCATACCGACCTAAAGGCAAACCCGCTGTGGAGGCTCACCGCAATGTCAGTGCCGATGTGCCGCTTTTACATCAGTGAATGGGAACAAGCCCCAGTAATGCCCTGCCATCGAGGTCACATCGGAACGGGCTGATACCGGGCATGTCAGGGCGCCCACACGGTGATACGAACACCATGAATAAGAAGCCGCCCAACATGTCGGGGGACAGGCACAGCAGGGCTACAGCGAATGTCTCTATGGGATGCGTGCCACCCCAATACGCGGCTGATTATGGTACCGCATGTAGGCGCTGTTTTGGGTCCGCCGGCGCCCGTAGCGCGGCCGGTTGCAGTACAGGCCCACGGGCACAGAACCGCCTGGAACTAGGGCCGGGGTTTAGGGAATGCTCGACAACAGACACCCTCCCGGAAGCAGATTCTACGGCAACATCCGAATGGCGGTCTGTCTTCTGTCGACTTTCGGTGTTGCCGTTGATTCAAGTCCGGCAATACCATTCACCGTATGGTTCGTGACATGTCTGCAGCCCTGCCGCCCCCAAGAGGTGTGGCTTGTGCTGTGCCTACGCGTGCTGTGCTGTGCTGAGCCGGGCTGGGCGGCGCGGGTGCTGCAGGTGGTGCGGGTGGAGGGGGTGATGTACCCCTGGGCGGCAGCGGCGCCGATGGTGCTGGGCCGGCTGGCGTTTGGGGACAGCGGCGGGCGCTGGGAGGCGCTCATCCGGCGCGGCGCCGCCATCCCGGTGCCTGGCGGGGGCAGCGCCGCGCCGCAGCCGCAGCCGCCGCCGGGCCCGACGACCCCGCTGGAGGAGCCCATGGCGGTGCCGGCGCCGGCTTCGCCCGGCGGTGGCGGCTGGCGGCTGTGGCCGTTTGGCTCGTGGAAGGGCGGCGCCACGCCGGCCCCGGCGGAGGCCAAGGCGAGCCACTCCGCGCCTGTGGCGGCGGACGCGAAGGCGGCAGTGGCGGCGGCGGCGGCGCGCGCGGGGCGGCGGCTGGGCAAGCGCTCGCTGGTGCCGAGCGGCGCGCAGCTGGAGTCGCTGGGGCTGGTGGAGGGGCAGAACGTGGTGGAGTTTGTGCTGCAGGCGCCGCTGTTTGGGGAGCACCGGCTGCGCGCGTACATGCACCTGCTGCGCTGGAACTCGTGGCTGGTCATCAGCGATGTGGACGGCACCATCACGCGCAGCGACGTGCTGGGTCACCTGCTGCCGCCGATGGGGCTGGACTGGAGCCACGCGGGCGTGGCGCGCCTGCTGAGCGACATCGACGCCAACGGCTACGCAATCATGTTCCTCAGCAGCCGCGCCATCGCGCAGGCCTCCCTCACGCGCGACTACCTGCACTCCCTCACGCAGGACGGCCACAAGCTGCCCGTGGGCCCCGTCGTCATCTCGCCCGACGGCCTCATCCCCAGCCTGTACCGCGAGATGGTGGTGCGCCGGCCGCACGAGTTCAAGATCGCCACGCTGCAGTCCATCCGCAACCTGTTCCCGCCCTTCTGGAACCCCTTTTTCGCCGGCTTCGGCAACCGCGGCACGGACGAGATCTCGTACAAGGCGGTCGGCATCCCGCCCGGCAAGGTGTTCACCATCAACCCGCGCGGCGAGATCCGGCGCTCCACCGGCGCGGTCGTCGGCTCGCTGCTCGGCAGTCTCGCCGGCATCAACACCCTCGTCAACGAGGTCTTCCCGCCGCAGGTCGCCTCCAAGGGCGAGTCGGTGCGCACCGAGTTCAACGACGCCGCCTTCTGGCGCCCGCCCATCCTCGCCGCCCACATGATCGACTCGGACGACGAGGGGTAGCGCGCCGCCGCCGCCACAGCACAGCACAGCGCAGTACACCTGGAATAAATGGCGCCTCGCCGACATGCCAGCATGAGCCCGGAACCCCAACCTCGGCGGCGGCGCGCGCGCATGCGTAATATGTAGCCTAGTACCAGTGTAACATGACTTACACGATGGGCCCGCCCGCCGCGCCTCCCCTCGTGTAGCCGCGCCCTGCCTGCTCAGGCCCAGCACAGCATGACCCCCGCAAACACGCTGCCCGCCACCAAGAAGCAACCCGCCACCACCAGCGATGCCGCCTGCGCCGAATGCACCGCTGCGTCAGACAGCCGGGGCACGCAACAAGGAGAGGGGGTGTGGGGGGGCTGCCCTCTGCAGCAGTGTCGGTGTGGGTAGTAGAGAGGAGAGGAGAGGGGGGTAGGTGCCTGGTTGCGGCTGTCGAGCCTCAGTCGCCTCTGTATAAGGTCCTGTATGTGGGGTTGCCGGGGGGGGGGGGGGGGGGGGGGGGGGCATTGTCAGCGCGGTTGGCGATCATTGCTGCCCGCAGCCAGGCACTCGGCGGTGCATCCAATCAGGCCTTCGTGGCGGCGCTTCGTACCAGCAGCTTGTTTATCAGCGGCGCCAAGGCCACCGCCCTGCACGCCGAGGGCGGTAGCAGACAGAGGGCATCACGAGGGGCGACAGGCAGGCAGACCGGCGGGTGGCTCGCTCTGTGCATGCGGCGTGTAGGGCTGGCGTGAATCGCATTCGTGAGCATCAGCAACCGGTGGGCAGCGCTCACCCCGCAAGGCGCGGGATTTTTGTGACTTGACTGCCCGCCCACGTGAGGGCGAAAGCCTCGGCCACCTTGCGGAAGGTCTCGCCAAACCCCATGCCTGGGCCGCAGGCATCCGAGTGCACCGTCAGGCCTCTGGTGCAGATCTGGGTGGGACGGGACTGTGACCTTCCCGGGTCCCCATCATGCGCACAAGGGTGGGTAGGTGGGGGGAGGGGGGGGGGAGTGGGGGGCACCTTTGGGGACATCGGCAATCGTGGTGAAAAAGAGCAAGAAGGCGCATACGTAGTACAGGGTGTTGAGCAGGCCATACGCGATCACGCCCGACAGCCCCAGCTCCGCCAGCCTCTGCCTCAGGCTGCCCGCATGCAGCGCGATCCGCAGGTTCAGGTCAGCCCTCAGCCAGCCCGCAGACAACACACATCGCAGTCGCAGGGCCCTGGATGGCGGGCGAAATAGCTCGTCCGCCTGTATGCGCTTCACTGGACAGGGTACACCGGCATTGCGGCGCTTACCCGGGGGGCTTGTCCGGCTTCCCGCCGCCCCGCGTCGCGTCGCTCGCGCCATCGCCCGCTGTGTCGCGAGAGCTTGGCGTCATGCCATCCGGCCGACTCGGCCCGCTGCTGTCGGAAGAGGCCGAGCAAGCACCGGCCCACCGACGTCGGCACGCCGGGCGACGCTGTGCCGGAGGCAGTGCCACCGTAGGCTGCCTCGTGCGCTGCACGTGCCGGGCGGGGCCGCGCGACCGCACGCCCAGCGACAGCCGCGTCGAGGCCATTCCTGCGGGTGTACTTAGCCGCGTGGATGAGGATATCGCCTGCGACGCGCTGAACCCACCAGGACTCCCCGGCAGCGATCCCATCCTGTGTAGAGCGAGTGCGCGTGGCTACCCGGCGCCCCTTGGTACTAACGCAACTGCCTTGATGACTTGCGCCGCAAGGTTGCTCGCTACTGATGCGGACATCAGTCGAGCGCGGTATCGTCCGCTGCCGGAGGTCCAGCAGTCCGCCCGCGCCCGGCGCGGTTGTTCTGCCTGCGTAGTGCGCTGGAAAGAGGGAGTAGCGACAGAAGGCCGGCTCCGAAACCAATTCCGCCACACTCTAGGACGGCGGCCGCGAGGTGGTATGTTGCGCTCCGAAACCATGGCGGCATGCAAGCTCGCGGCCTCACACAGAATTAGCACAGCATCAAGCCATCAATCACCAACTACAGCATGCAGCGCACTCAATTAGCGCAGCAACTGCGCGCCCAGCAGGCAGCACTGGAGCAGGCTGCATGCCGCCGCGGCCGGCGCCATTCGCAACGCTGCGGACGGGTCGTTGCGCCCCAGCAGCATTCATTGCGGCGCCTTCTGATTTGCTGCATGCTGTAGCATTTGTTGCTCTATCACGAGAGTACAGTAATAAGAAGGATTCGGTATATGTATACGTGGTCAGGACTTTTGGTTTATTATTGTCTACATCTATACAACAAAGTTGTGCCGCAGCATGCGGCGGGCGCTGGTGATGGGCAGCACGCTGATTGGCGGGAAGTTAACATGGCAGGCGGGCGGTACTTTTAGGTGTCCGCTAGCCATCCAGTAGCATCATGTCATCGTCACATCGCATCAGCACTCTGAGAAGCAGGCACACTAGCAGCATCAAGCTAATTCATATCTCTATAAATAGTCATCAGAAAGTCGCAAAGTAGTGCACCCTACTAACTTTGCGTCGTGTATTTGCACTGCGGTATTACGCACGCAGCAGGTATATATAAGCACTTACTATTTGCGAATAACTACTGCATGAATAATTGTATAAAGTATTGAACAGACATCTGCTTTACTCATACATTGTTGGCGAGCAGGAGCAATGTATGATGAATAGCAGGCAGCAAACCCCCTGCGACTATCGTGCAGCGAGCACCTGTGTCGTTCATGCAAGCAACATAACTGCATGCATCATACATGTACACTAATACTCCAGCATCGAATCAAACTCGTCTAGATGGGAGGTGTACTTTATACATGTATACTGGCTTTTAAATATTGTGCTGATTGACTATGCTGTCAGCAGCATATTGATGATGATATGTTTTGATGATACACTACTACATTGCAGGGCAGATTGATGATGGTATTTATATTGTAGTGTAAGCAATGAGGATTGATGTCCCCGCCGCCGTGATCATAATTTTTGAGTATGCTGTCGGCGCATTGTGGTGATAGTAATCAGTTCATTGCAGGTGAGCCAGATGTATTCGCTACTCACTGCAAGTAGAACCAAGCGACACGTGCATCATCATATGCATACTACTGACACTCATCATGGCGCAGATAGCATGATCGCGCACTCTATCAAAGGGTAACACAAGATGCCGGCTTGTTCCAAGCGGTGCAAAATCTTTATTCTAGCTTGATCCAGCCCCGCCATACGGCCTGCATATGCTACACGCGACACCGCCGATGCACCAATAATCCAATAGATGTGTAGGTTTCTTGGCTTCGCAAGCATGCGATATGTATTCATATCCGACATGCATGCATACATATTCAATTCAAATGCAGAGCTCACATCATATACCTCGTACGATGATGATTATGGCAACTTCCTTGTTCGCAGCTGTATCCCTTGCCGGTTTCTCCCTGGCTCACATAAGATTGCAGCAACGCCTTTCATCATGCACTGGGGCAGCGAGCCCCCGCATGTCGGATTGCCCTCTGCCAGGGCTGACCATCCGGCGAGACAGGGGTCGAGGCAAGCGCCTGCTATGCGAAGGTTGAGGTCATCACGCGCATCTGGTGAATCACAGGTAACCAGCTCTGGTAGTGACCAGCAGCATCGTCGCGTGTTGTCACCCCGGGATCTACGTGTGCCGATCCGCCCCTTGTCGCTCATTTGACGCTCTGGCGAGGGTGAGCCATGGGGTGCGTGGTACGGCGCCTACTCGTACACGCTCCCCCTCGCCCTGCGCCCATCGAAGCACCATCCACCGGGAAGCAGCATCCGCTCCTCACAGCTGGTCACTGCACGTGCTGGTGTACGCCTGAGAGCAGTTCCTCCCGTGTATGTGGCGATGACCCTAGCAGCAGCAGGTACCGCCGCATGTGTGCCGCGTCGAACTGTGCCTTCAGATGGAAGCACACAAGCGCGGAGGCAGACACGGACAGCAGCACAAAAAAGAGGGCGCGCCCATCCTCATCCACCTCGGGATGCAGGGCGCCGTCTCGATACAGCAATTTGAGTTATGAAGTTGCTGCACAGCCGACCCACCCAGACGCCGCCTTGAACCTCTCGTGGGACCGCGACACCGGGCATACCAGCCAAGTAACGACATACACCAAGCTTGACGTGAAGCAAGCTGCTGCTGTGCCCTTGCGGCTCAAACCCTCACCGTAAGAGGCCAAGCAGCGGTCGCCTGCTGCCATCAAGCTGACGTCCACTGCCTACATGTAGCAGAACGCTGCTATATGGTCCTGCTGCTGCTCGTAGAAACTTTTATTCGTTCGTGCCTGCTTGTGTCGTAGTCGTGTTCACATTATGTATTATTCCATATCACACAATCAAACATCGGGCCCAGTATACCCGGTAGTAGGAATGCTGTCTCTAAAACATTGATTACATGCGCTAGCTACAACATTCAAGAAATCAATACATACAGACATCCAGACGGAAATCCTGTCTAAAATATCATGCTTTACCACCCGTAATAACTACAAAGAAAGATTTATTTAAACACTCATTTAATAAAACAGGCAGCGGTTCGTCGAAATACTTTTTTCTGTTCTTTTAAACTTTCATTCTCTGAATTTTCGTGGATTCCATCAGCAGGGAACATCCCTGTATGATGCTCTAGCGCATATCCCCGCATCATATTGGAAAGGTTGACAAACAGTACACAAATAGTAAAGGCTTGTTACTAAATAATACACAAGTTAAACAAATAATAAAGGCTTATTACTAAATATTACACAAGTTACACCTCGTCCATTCCAGCATTTCTGCTTTCCGCATGCCTGGGTGCAAACCAGCACCTGCGGGTCTGAGGCCTTCACACGTGTCACGTGGCACACTCCCATGCTCGACAGTAGCGCGCAGCAATGGCGCAATGTGGGCAACTAGAGTTGATGTACGGGCTCTATTATTACAGAAAACATGGGTCTACAAGTAATTGCTTTCAAGACGATGCAACACTATGCCTCACAGACAAAAAGGACAAGAAAAGAAAAGAAAAGTGTCTGCATCATCTGCGGCATGATACAGCAGTGGCTCTACAGTGGCATGCATACGATTTGTTACCGAGGCCGATATTGCCGTCCTTATATGTGCTTGCCGCTATTCATCACACGCTTGCACATACATAATGTGGTAGTATTAGTAGGGGTGGTATTGGGGATGTGTGTGTGTGTGTGTGTGTGTGTGTGTGTGTGTGTCCGGGGGGGGGGGGGGAGAGGGGGGGGGGGGGGAGGAGGGGGTGGTGGTGGTGGGGTGTGGGGAGGGGGGCGAAAGGGGGGCTGCTCCCATCCTGCATAGCTGCCTGGAGTTCTCCTAGCACAAGGGCATGAGCCAAGGGGAAAGTGCGACCTGTCAGCACGATCATGTATGCGCCTTGGTGCATTTTCAACAACAAATTCGCACATATACGTATCAATGGCAAGCGCTGCTGACAAACCACAAAGGACCAGTCCAATCCATTGTGGTGACATATACAGACGGGCTACTTCAGCACAGCAGTGAACCATCTGAAGTCAGTTGGTCGTTGAGGGACTGCCAAGCCTCACCATTGTGATCATCGCGCATGGCGCAGACCATCTTCCTATCTGCCTGTAGCCTACTTTGGATGCGCCTTGTCATTTTGCTCTATGTACCATCGAACAAAATCCTGTGAACATGCGGAACCAAGGGCGGTCAGCCCCACAGCGCAACCTTGATTGATGAGGGAGCTCACTCCCCATGCACAGTATGAAGCAACATGGTGTACATCACATGAGAGTTGTCAGGATTACTGCATTTGGGGTGTGGCAGCACATTTTCCCGGAGTGGCAGGTCCCTCTTGTAAAGGTCGTCTTGCTGGCGGCGTGGCAGCGTGAGGATGATGGAGTACACATCATTGTAGACCGCCAGGCAGTAGTCCTCCATCTGGTCTCGGGATATGTGCCCCTTTCCATGCACATCTATGGCCCGGAACGCTTGGCGGGCCCGCTCCAGCAGATGAGCCTCAGGGTTCTGCGATAAAGAGTTCAGAGCTGTTTCAAACAAACACATTGGCAATGTGCTGAGAGGCGACCATCGCGGAGGATTCTTCGAGCCACAGCAGTCACGTGGAACCCTAGACATACCCTCTTCAGAGCGGCCACGGTCATGAGTTGCAGCTCCAGCTCAAGCGCAAAGGGGAACTCGATGCGGAGCCAATCCTGCAGATGGGCGGAAGCACACGCATTCACTTCAGGTAAGAATTTAGAGCAACAAAGGGCAGTTGCTGAGTGAATCTCCTGCCGGTAGGGAGCGCGCGGCCATGATTGATGTGATGGCGTGGCTCATCCACTCATGTAAGGGTAGGATGTGCCGACTCACAGCGAAGCCAAAGGTTGCATCCGCGTGCTGATTCTTGGCTTTGCCGCTCCTTGGTGGATCGCAAGCTTGGATGTTCATGCCTGACTTAGCCCTCATTGCCTGGAGCAGCGCAAAGTACGGCACGGTCATCCATAGACATGAGACACACACGCACAGCAACAAATGACTCGTTGGTAGTAATGAGTGATAGTAGAAGCACAAAGATATGGACAGCATCACAAGGTTGGCCCGAGCCTTTCCATCGCAAGGGCGAGCCCACCTTGTTCAAGGAATTATCCACCCGGTGTTTCTTCATGGAATCAAAAGACGACTTCCACTTTGATGCTGATGGCTTGTGCATCTTTTGGTACAGTGCATGCAGCTCTTTCAGGTAGGCCACTTTTACCGACCTTGTGCCTTTTGATATCCTTACTTCATCCTGCACCCGGACATAGCTTTGAAGTGAGTAATGCGCCACAGATACATGTAGCGGAAGAAATGGATGAAGTGCTGCTGTCTGCAGAATCTATTCTGCCGCATCCAATATATTCAAATGCCGGCGCTGCTGGTACTGTAAGGTTGAACCCTTGATGGATACACTATGCCACATAACACATGGCACGCCCGTGTTGAAATGCCAATGGTCTCACCGGGCATTGGATGGAATTTTCCAGCACACGGATCCTCGTTTTGATGACGTGATCACCAACGGCAGCACGTGTTCGCTGATGCCTTGCCTCCCTGGCTGAAGCGAACTTCTGCATCGTACTGATGGCTGTCTTCATGTTGGCATCCAGCCGTTGCGGCAGAAGCTTGTCGCCGGTAGGCAATTGGGCTGCCTCAGCCTCGGGAGTCTGAGGGACTGCATCGGAGTCTGTTTTCCCCTCCTGCTTCGGAACAACGCTGCTGCTGCGCCCCTGCAGAGTCAATGAATAGTTGAGGTAATGGCACATATGTACCAACATATAGGTAAAAGGTGAAGAGTGTAATATCATGACACTGCCTACATGAAACATCGATTACGAGCCTAAAAATACTGAGAAGGGTGCGCTGCCGTGCTAGCTTTACCTCCTTGGTGATTGCCGAGCCAAGCTGGTCCATGGATGACTTTGAGCGGCCAGGAGTTCTCATACCCAGGTTGGAGTTGCTTTGTGTGTCGTTGCTCAGGTCAGGTCTTGGCGATGCAAAGAGCATAGACTGTACGGTGGGACAAATTCGCGGGTGAGGGCCATCATGCAGCCCATTATTCATAGACGCGGAAGCTTTCAATGTCCGGGCTGGCAGGGCGTTGCTTATGTAGAAGCGCAAAGCTGAAGGCCTAAGAGTACAAGTAATACTGGCAGCATGCTTGCAGTAGGTGATTGGTCTTGGTGGTGCGCTGTGAAATGACACTACAGTATGTACACTTCGTTACTCGTCACAGGGAACACGTGCAGGGTTGGGAGCGACTAGCCTAGGGCTTGCCTCAGTGGGTATATTCACCATATTGGGCAGTTTGCTGCCGAGCGACAGCATTCGGGGCCTTTGCTTCCCGTTGCAACTACGAGCACTCTCGGCACTTGAACGGGCGCCGTCGCAGTGCTTCGCCCATGCGAAAGTGGCCGAGCTGCGCAGCGGTTTACGGCAGATGCCATCTTCGTTTCGCCCCCGTCGAGTGCGTGTCTGCGATGACAACAACGATACAAGTGCATCGTCCGAGTGTTATATCAACAATGCCCATCATGAAGAATTCGACGACGCCGTAGTAGGCTAGACCGCTACACGACAGGGTAGATGAGCAATATGAAGCTCTCGAACCTGCTTCGGTGGTGGGACGTTGGTGTTGGGCTTGGGAGAGTTTCGCGCGGATGAGCTGTGGTTATCCAGGCTGGACTTGGGGGGCCTTATCCGGTCGAGGGAGCCTCCACGTTTCCTCAAACGGCTGCTACTACGACTTGATGGGCTATGAATGTCCGGGAGGTTGAGGTCAGCCATGATCCCGACTGCGACTCGGGACTTCTGTAGTGAAGCATACACAAGGTTAGCAGGCGGCGAGTGGACGACTTGCGGGCAGCGCCAGAAACACTTATATGCCACACGACAAAAGACATATGGGCGTTGTATGGGGAGAACGACACACAGAAGGGCAGGATATATACTTCCGGAGATACAGAATAGGGCTATGCCCTGTGGTCAGCTCCTAGCCCTTAACTTCATCCGTGTAGGAACACTGGCGCGGGCGGGGTTGGTATATGTCGCGACCGGAAGGAGCAGGCGGTCCTTGCCCACAACACTACGAAGCGACTGCAGCCCGCGATCATAAAGCAGCTCGTGTACCGATAGCGACCTGCTTCTGTACCCAGTGACCCAACGACCCAACGGCCGGTGCCAGGAGAACCCACCGGGTTTCCGCCCCCCTCACCAGGAGCGGGGTAGATCATGGACGTCTGGCATGCCTGTCAGCAGTCCGCCAAACTGTAGTCGTCGTTATCAGCAACTCGAGCGAACTTAAAAATGAGATTACATGAGCTAGACGCAACATTCAAGAAATCCACACAGAAATCCAGAAGGAAATCCAGCTACGGGCCAACAGAGGCAGGAACCGCCATGGTAGCCTCCGACCAGGCATCGCCACCAGCCAGCCGCCGCTCCACGCAGTAGGGACGCTCTCCCCAGCACACAATCCCGGGCCACTCCAATAGCGGCACTAGGCCGAATGTAATGTGAAGGCGCCGACAGGAAAGGAGCTTCGAAGTTGAGGTCTCGCAGCAAGGAGCGGAAGTGGGGGGGTCCAACCCAGAACGGGGCGCCACGGGCGTGCAACAGACGCAGGCCACCCAACGCCAGATGCGCCGCCAGCTCGGTCGCGTCCTTTTCCGCCAAACGTAGAACGCCTTCCCCAGCACAACATCCCGGGCCACTCCAATAGCGGCACTAGGCCGAATGTAATGTGGAGGCGCCGACAGGACAGGAAGGGAGAAAGTGCTCAACAAGTAGGGAATACAGAGCCGACCGGGCCAGCAACGACGTAAGACGCCGGTGTCCAGCGCGCTTTGTTCCGCCCAGCGCCAGATCCGCCGCCAGCTCGGTCGCGTCCCCTTCCGCCGAACGTAGAGCTCCCTTCCGAGCACAACATCCCGGGCCACTCCAATAGCGGCACTAGGCCGAATGTAATGTGGAGGCGCCGACAGGACAGGAAGGGAGAGGGTGCTCAAAGAACAGCGAACAGGGACTTGACCGGACCAGCAACGACGTAAGACGCCGATGTCCAGCGCACGTTGTTCCGCCCAGCGCCAGATCCGCCGCCAGCTCGGTCGCGTCCCCTTCCGCCGAACGTAGAACTCCCTTCCCAGCACAACATCCCGGGCCACTCCAATAGCGGCACTAGGCCGAATGTAAGGTGGAGGCGCCGACAGGACAGGAAGGGAGAGGGTGCTCAAAGAACAGCGAACAGGGACTTGACCGGACCAGCAACGACGTAAGACGCCGGTGTCCAGCTCACACTGCTCCTCCGCGGCAGTGGCAGCACGGGCGGGGCCAAGGCAACCAAGGCGCCACCCGTGCACGATCCCCGCCCCCATCCCCAGCCGGGGGTGGAGGCGGAGGAAGGGCCCGCGATTCCGAGGGCCGAGGACGGTCGTCGGGCCCGCCCAGGCGGCGGTGGGTGGGTGGGATATGTCGATTATAGCGAACTTAAAAATCGTACAGGTAGTTACTGTCGCCACCTCGTACCGTACGGGCACCGGTACTTTTGTGAATCACAATATAAAAATGAAGGCCAGTACCAAATCCACCTACCCGGGTACCGCTAAAAGCAGTAACGATATCCTTCCTGAAAGATCATCACGAAAGCAAAGCGGCCCGCATCCCGCTAGTACTTATAGCAGCAGTGGCTACTACACAACATGATGCTGTCCCATACATAAATGATCTTGGGGTCATGTGACCCCAAAAGAGACGAACGCTGAACAACAGATTTCAAAGTCGCGCACACACTGGCCAAGAAATCGGCCAGCTCTTGTCTGCGTGGCGCCGCCGTTTCTCCCTGCTCATCATCAACATGGCACATGCGGACAACGTTCTTGGCGGGGTCGCGGCCGCGCGCGTGGCACGTGATGCATGGTGCTCCTGCGCCTGCGTCTCGTCGCTCGTCGGCATGTGTTGCTATGACCAGGGTCATTGGCTGCAAGCGTACTCGCCGCGGCTGATGGCCTACCGCCCCGGGGCGGTGGTGCCTTGACCCTTTGGTTCATGGCAGCTTGGCGACTGCGTGGTTCCCTTGGCTCTTCCTTGCTTGGTTCTTGGCTCCCATGCCTCCTTGGTTTCATGCTTATGTCTATCTTTTGCTGGCAACCTTTCATAGTTGCTGTTAGTTCTGTTTGTAGTGCGCATATGTTGAGGCCCTGATGTACGAAAGAATTTCAAAGTCGCGCAGGGTTTTTTACACGGCCAAGAGCCGAAATTGGCAGGAAGATTAAGTGAAAGCGTGGAGGGAAAACGGAGTCGGCGGGGGGGCGCTGCGTGTAACGCAGCGCAACTGGACGATGGCATGCTCAGCTGTTACGGCTGCTTTCATGTCTACTCGTGCTTTACCCAAAAGGGCGCAACGACAGGGGAACTAGTAACCCGTACAACTTAGCAGAAACGGCAGCTGCCGGAAAATCGGTTAGAAAAGGAGGAAACCCCATAAACGATTTTAGAACAATTCGAAGTTGAGTAGTTTGGTTTTGCCAGTGATGAGCGAACGGATGGAGAGAGGGGTAGATTGACGAAGAAGGGGTAGCGCTAGGTCACGAAGGGGGCACCGGGAAGGCCACCGCTGCGGAGTCTTGTTGGACTTGGAAATGGCGGAGGGGCGCGATGTGACCGAAGAAGAACCACGCGCCAGGCGAAGGAAGGACGTTAGGGTCGATGTAGTACAGAACGACGTCGGAGTTTGTGGCCCATCCGCCTTGGTTGCGGATGTGGGACATCGAAACCCCGATGGCGTTAGCGGCAGATGCTGCACCTTTGCGAAGGTTGTGTGAGCTCCAGGAAGTTCCGGTTCATCATGCCGGTGGTGATGCATGTAGACATTGTGGAAGGATGGCGCACTTGTGCTGGAAGATGTATAACTGTAGGGGTGGGCGGGTGGGAAGAAAATCTCGTCGCACGTCGCCGTCGACCGTCGAAAGTTGTCGAGGGTCGATATACGCAGGTTGAAACCTCCGGCAGGCGTCGAGCACGGGGCAAGACGTCGAACCAAAGGAGAGGGCGCAAAGACTTGTCGGAGGGAGATTGTCGAAGTGATGGTTGAGTGGCACTGTCACTGGGTGGAGAGTCGGCGAGAGTCGTCGTGCACGCGTCGAATCACGTCGAGTGCTAGCAAGCAAGATGCAAAATGGGAAGGCAAAGGGTTGCTGTGAGCCGTGGGCGATGGACGAAAGGTAGTCGCTGTCGCCGTAGTGATGGCTGAGTGGCACTGTCACTGGAGAGAGTAGGTGAGTCGGGACTTTCTGGGAAGAGCAGTTGACTGAATTTACAGCAGGAGCCGAGGCTGGCAATTTATACCAGCCGGCAAGGTGTCGATTAGGGCAGACACCGCTCCATCAAAGAAGACAGTCTGGCAAAGAAGTCTAACTGCCGTACTCTGGTAGCATCTGGGTGTCGTACATCTTCGGCAAATGTACAGGTACGGCAGCCAGCACTTCACTGGAAAATGCGGATTTCACAGAGAGAAAATGCGGATCCAGGGTACCGGGGTACCCTGGGTGCAACACTGTGAGCGGCAGAATCAGCAGCCCGCTAAATATACCCTGTATACCTGTACAGGATAATCCTTTCACAGGATTATTCCATCTGTATCCGAGCCTCTCGCCCCCCGAGCTACGACATCACTGGACGCCAGCAAGGTACGTTAGCATCGTAAAGGTATCGTCGTCCCCTGTAAGGCCTGCAACGTGCAGAGCGTCCCACGAGACAGCGACACCGCAGTAACGTTCCGCCTCTGCAGTGCAGACCTAGGCGTCGTATGTCGGCGCAAGGCGACAGCAGTGAGCAGCAGGCCCGCAGCGGGCCGCAGAGGGCGGCGGCTGGGTCTACCCGCAAGACCGCACCTCCCGCAGTCGCACCGGCGGCAGAGGTGTGGGCCTTCAAGTGCGCGGCGGAGGCGTCTGCCTTGCTTAACTGCGTTGCCAACGGCGGCAAGAAGGTCGGGTACAACGAACTCAAGTGCTTGAACTCGCTGAAAGCTTTGCGCGCCTGCTGCGAGAAGGAGGTACGCGCACGCCACAGTTGGCTTAGTTCACCTACTTGGCAGTCTTACCTGGACACTCAAGCGGCTAGCACACACTTCGCGGCCTGCCCCCCCTGCTGATGCCCTGTATGTCGCGCACAGGGGGTTGTTGATTTCACTCTCACCAGTGACTCCCCTTCGCCTTGAGAAGGCTCGCCGACGCCCACTCCACAAAGCGTGCCATAATGCAGGTGCGTATCAGAAAAGCAGCACGAATCACACTGGGTAACGCGTGCAAATTTGGCTATTCCATGCTGCGCATATATGTATATGATTGTGGCTGAGCATGCCTGGCTACCCTACAGATGTTTTTCAGGGTATGGTACACCATTGTGTATCACACCAAGCACTCCCCAGCGTTCATGGCGGGCTTCAGCGGCTTTTGCTTGGCTGTTCCATATGGCATATACAGGTAAGAGCTTGCCCGGGGTAGCAGTGACCCAGGGTTGTGGCCACATGCACATCTGCTGATGTATTCTTCAAATGGCACTGCGCAGGCTGTCAGAGAATGCCACCAACCCTGCCGTGACGGCAGAGAGGGCTGAGGAGCTGCGCAAAAAGTACAACGAGTCTTTGACACAAAAGGTTGAGCCCCTTCCCCTGAGATGCCTCATTTCCCGCATGTGCATATGAGGTAGCCTGATGTACTTGCGAAGAATTGACCTGTATTGTGTTGGCATGTGCTAATTATTGTGGGTGCTTGCAATGCGCGGCAGATGGTCAGGGAAGCAAACAAGGACAGGCTTGAGCAGCTGCTGAAGGAGGTACAGCAGCGATCTGATGATGATCGCTATGTCGCCGCACTGGAGTAAGGCTGCCTGTCCTTCCAACTGTCAAAGCGCCCTGTTGATTTACTCCCCCACACCAGGGTCTGATCCCCTGTGCTCGGTGATTTTGCAGTGGTCAATCTCTTGGGACACACAGTGTGGGCTCGACAGCGGGCGCCAAGAGCATAGCCAAGTCCCAGTGAGTCACCGGACCGGGGTGCCTCACTTGCGTCCAAGCTGTGGCGGTGTGTTGCTTTGCTACGGAACGACGCCTCTCCGCCGAGATCGTCAGCTGTAGCACGTCTTGATGTGTAATAACTCTTTATAGCGCAACCCGTTCCTGGCATTTCCAGGCAATCAGTCTGCAGTTGTATGCATGCGCCTTGATTACAGCTGCGAATACACTATATTACTGCGTGGCAGCCATGGGTGCTGCGCAAGCTGAGAAGAACATCGTCGACATTCTAATTTCCCTTCCATGCCTTAGAGAAGTTTGTTCTGTATGTTGAGCTGATGATGAGCAGCACCGGCCAGAGTGCTGTGAGTGTCACGCGAGTCACAAGCGCAGACGAGTACACCGTGCGCTGATAGTTCCACCAGAAGCTGCGAAGGACAAAAAAGGGGAGATTCAGATATGGAGGTTCTGTGGAATATGCACGAATCTGCGGATTAAGGAATGTGCAGGGTTTTGCAGGCAAGCATCCACAGGTGCAGGAAGGTGGCGTACCGAACGGCAGCAGCAAAGTAGAGCAGAGCTACAGTGAAGGGCGTGAAAATGAAGCCTGCGCAGTCGGTGTGGGGACAGGCACACGATCAGTGCTCACATGCGTTTCCCCTACAAGGACAAAGATATGAACGTCTATCCTTCCCGCACACTGGACGTACGGACAGGAAGGAAACGGGGTTCAGGGGGTTCCTCACCGATGACAGGGATTGGCAGCCCGCTCGTGGTCGCTCGCTTTTGGGTCTGCTTCCGCGCCTGCTGCCTATGCCGCGCCCGCACTTCATCTGCGCACTTCAGCGCTCCAAAAGAAGGAGCTAAGGAGTGCCGCGACCCCAGGCTAACACCCTGGCAGCAGTGGCGCGCCCCCGGTGCGCGGGGTCGACAGGCCCTCGGTCCGCCGGTCGCGGGCCGGGGCACGGCGCTGCTGGTAATCCTAGCAGAGACAGCAGCCATCGGGGAGTACTGTATCAGTTGCACCACTTTCTCACACGCCTGTGATGGGTCCAGGCGACCAGTCCCGTCGACACCGTACAGAGGAGCGTGTGTGCAGTTGAGCACTGGCTCCGCCGTGGCCGGTTTGTGGGGAGACGGACGAGGAGGAGACGCGCGCAATTGGAGGGTCGTCGTATTGCCGAGCGCGGTTATTGCTGTCAATATATCATCGGTCATCGTTTCAGCCTAATGTGTCTGCTTAAATGCTTTCGCACGTGGAACGGTGGAATAACGTGTGACACTTCCGCAACGCTGACGTACCGGCACCAGGTATACTGGAACTGGTGTGAATTATACAAATATAAGGCCAGCAAGAAACCCACTGCTGAAAGCAGTACTAAAGAGCAACACAAGCCCGCATAAGCGCATACTGTACTAAAGGGCAATAGGCCCGCATTCCGCACGAGGCGGATGAGTCACGCGCGCCCGGTTGAGAGCATGTGCCACGCTGGCACGTGTCAGGAGCGATGGCGGTCCACGCACGCGCTGTGCAGCTTCGGCAACGGGAAGGCAGACGAATCTGCGCCGTCTGATGAGGCAGCGAGCACGCTCTCGAGCCGCCACCAAGCTCATGACCCCGAGGAAATCTCTTGCGAGTAAGGTCTCTTGATGAGGCCGGGTGGTTCACTACCGAGTGCATGGCGATGAGAGGGCACCCCGATCCGTGGCCAAGCACGCGATAGCGCGCACCGTGCAGCGCACCCCCTTGCTCACCTCACTGAAAGTGCCAAAGACCATACCCGTGCACTCCGACATGTCGAGGATGTCTCGAAGTGGGCTTTGTGTCGTCTTGGCTCCGTATTGTGCCACGCCGCATCCCGCACTGCCGGCCCCCATTGCATGTCACCCAGAAGGGAATGCTCAAACCGATCCACGACCGTGGCCCGGGGACCGCGATGTACTTGACACCGTACCGCATAGTGTTGAACTCCTGTAGCGTGGGCTTCAAGCTCCAAGAATTATAGCTCCCGGTCACGAGATTGAAAGCCGGGAAAGCTCGGCGTCCGGCGGCACCATTTCCTTGAGTTCATCTCTGGGTAATTTACTGTGTTGCTGAGAGGCACTGCCTGTTGGAACAAGTCATCCATCTCCTGGCGAACAGCGATGCCCATATCATGAACACATAGATCGCAAAAGGCGCCAACGATATAGCATCGTGTTGTACGCGCCGTTGAGCGTCTCCAGGTGCCGGGAAGTCCACGTGCGTGTCGCCACGGATGTCGACAGTGACGGGGTTGTGATATGTCGAGGGCAGAATGATCTGGCTCCCAAACACCGAGCGAGGCCATGCATGGGCTCGGCAGGAAAAAGCACCCGGCAGCGACTGCTCGCAAATCCTTGTTGCGGAGTCATGACCGATCGCGCAATGGGGATGGCCGCCGTCCACATGCCCGACGCCGTGTCGAGCTGGCCGAACAAGATCCGTTTCCTGCATGTAGTGACATGGAGAGTGCTCACCTCATTCTGAAGCCGAGAGTTGTTGGCATGGTCAACGAATGCCGTGAGCTCTTTTTGCGATCCCGACGCAGCCTCTGCCTCCCATTACGCGTGCGCCCGCATCGCTGAGGCGGCCTGGAGCAGCCGCCTGAAGGCGCCCCCACGCCTCGAGCACAGCCGCGGCGTACATGGCCGATCCACGAGAATCGTTGAGGAAGTGATCGTACTAGCGGGTGAAATAAGTTGCGTTGAAGCTGCTTCGGCCAAGCACGGGCCCAAGATGGGGGTCAAAGAAACGAGGGGTGGGGTTGTTGGTGTCGTGGAGTTCCTAGTGCTTGGATGCTGAATGACTACAGACGAGTGTCACATTACTGGTAATACGGGGTAAATACATGGTATTACATGCTATTTACGAGGTGGTCCGGAGGATAGTGATGAGGAACATGGGGAGGATGTCGTTTATGCAGCCGCCGATGAAGGCGGCGGCATCACGGACGGTAGCCATGCGGCGGATGCCAGCGGCCTTCAACCCAGTGGGGAAGTGAAGCCTGCTGCGCGCCATAGCCATTGCATCCTTATTCAAAGTAGCCGCCTCCGCTGCCGTGGGGTCAAGATCGTCCGGGTTATGCAAGTAGAGCTCCGCCAGGAAGTCGGTTACCACTGGGTTGGTGTCGATGCCGTACGTGGAGGGATGAAAAGAGGCCCCTAGCACCCGCTCGACCGCCGCAAGAACGGTGGCATCCACCGCGTCTGCGAAGGCCTATACCTCGGACGGGATGCAATTGCGGAGTAGCCAGCAACCCGCCATGTTGTGTTGCATGCAATGCTTGAGCAGAGCCCGTGCATGTTGATGGAGCGCATAGGTGTACCGACGGCGGGCATTGGTAGACAAGAGCTTGCTCAAGCTGGCGCCCACCTCCTCGTGTAGCTCCTCCGCCTTGCCACGCACGTAGGCATGTACATACCATGGCGACCCGAGCCGCACGTTGAGAACTGGGATGCCGTGGTGGCCATCCAGCTCGGGGCCGCACCTCTCGATGCGGGCCGTTGCTTCGCGCCGCTCGTCCTCCATGTCTGCGTTGTACGCGTGCATCTTGTCGAAGCGCACCTCAGGTCCCACGGACGCCTTGATAGACGTGCGGAAGCCATGAAGGGCCGGCCAGATGTGCTCCGGCAGGCTCACCAAATATCCATCGTCGGCGGTGAAGCGCGCCGCCCCCCAAGTGGCCTCCATCGTGTTGTTGCTCTCCTCTACCTCGGGGTGAATCCCGACGCAAAAGGACGCCGTGGCCAACGGTGCGCCCTGTTGCATGCCATCCTCCGACCGCAGAGGCGAGGCGGACCGATCGTCTACACTCAGAAAAGTATCCGTGGAGAATGAAGGAGGTTTGGAACCCAAGGATGACGGGATGGAGAGGAGAGCAATCGATGTGGCGTTGGATGATGGGGCGGCGCGATGCCTCGTTGTCAGCGTTGCGAATATCGGTGTGGACTACGATGACTGCGCCGGGGCTAAGCTTCTCGGCGATGAGGCGGACACCGTGGATGAGCATTGAGTCCCCTGCGGAGATGCCGACGCCAAGCTGAGACGGCGCAAGCAACGACACATACGCCTCTTTCATGTTGTCCACTACCGCGCGCTCCGCCGCGCGCCGCTCTGCCTCATCCCTTACTGTCACATGCCGAATGTCCGGGGCACCGCTCGCGCCCAACTTCTTGATAGGGGCCACAAGCCTTGCAGAGGCGAAGAGCCGCTTGAACCATCCCGACATGCGACCCTGGAGGTAAATTGACGCCACCTCAGACATGGCGAGTACCGCCGCGGGCCCCCACGCCGGGGCGCACTCGCCCACCAAGCAGCAGAGATACTCGTTGCGCATATGGTTGAGGGCCATGCCGTCACGTGATGCTTGAGATGTTGGTACGGCGCGCTCATGTCCACCGTCAGGGCGGCCCCGTCGATAATGGAATATTATACGCGTGGCGTATGGGATCGGATAGCTACGGGACGGGTGCTTGTCGCGAAGCTGGGCGAGGATAACGGTATAGGATTTGGGTCGCCCATGCTCTTGGAAGACAGTCGGCCCGCCGCTCGGGATGACAGCTCTCCGTCCTTCACCAGCCACAACGGTGTCCGCAGTGCCCAAGAGTGGCGCCGCAAAGAGGTCAGCATCCACCCGACGCTGGCGGGCATGTCCGGCAAAGAGCGCCTCGGTGCGGGCGTCATCCCATGACCGCACGAGTTCATGCATACGCCTCTCGGCAAATGCGCGGAGGCGCCAGGCCAAGGCTTATTGTTGCCACTTCCGCCCGCCTCGGCCCGGGGCCATGCGCAACTACATATGTGGCAACATGTACTTCCATTTCAACGCCCTATCCATCGGCATCATGTACTGGTAATGTACGATGGTCGACGATGACTCGCGGGCGGAACGACGAGAGTACGATAACGAACGTGTATTGAGTAACAACACCGTTACTACTACATGCGCTTTTGTAGCTCTCAATATACCGTCGCCCGGCGAATTAGTGGCATCCGCCCTCCCTCAGCAATAACAACTCCTTGCCTTGCCAGAATTGCAGCCATATACTACTACTGCTCCACTCTCGGGTACGGGTACGGGTGCTAGCTCCGATAATCAGCCCACGACCCTGGTAGTCCGACGCCACCTCGGCCGTGCGATTCGCTTGCGTGACTTCGTGCCCCTCGGTCATGGCTTCCAGCGTACGGGTGCCGCGGCCTCGCGACTTGATACTAACCATGCGCATATACAACGCGTGCGGGACGGGCTCCTTCTCGCTTTTCCAGTCGGATCACGAGTCAGCCCGCAAGATTCCCCATTCCGCATGCTGCTTATTCGGCCGCCACTGCGCGGGTGTTGGGCCTTCTTCCGCGCGGGGGTTCTGCGCTTGTCACATTCCCTGGCCCCACGTTTGGTATTGATCCCTTACTACGGATGGCTCGAACCGGAACGCTACGGATTAGATCGTCGTGGGTCATCTGCCCATCTGCCCCGTCGCGAACTACAAGCACCGCATGCATACCTGCCGTCGCATGCTCGCATTCCCGCGTGGGGCGCTGTCACCAGCTCAATGGGCAGCCCATTCTGAACGCGAACCTAAGTCACTACAGGCACCTCTCAGACGCCTATAGGGCTTTAGTTCAGACCAGCGTTGCTGGTCTTGCCCGTACTCAGGGGGGTGAATGCCAGTGGCAATGAAGCCTCTCACCACAGGTCACTGCCACGCCGTGCAGTACTTTATGCAGTGCTGGTCGCGGCTATCAACCGTTCCTACAGTACTTTACGTCGGTACCGGGTCGAATGGTGACAACCCAGCACCACCACCAGCGCGCGCGCACGATGCAGCGAGCAGACACGCGTGCGACCGTACGACAAGCACGCAGGCTACCGTGATTACCTTTGGCCCTCGTTCCTCAAGCCGATCTCCGTCTCTTACACCGTCTCCGTCCCGTACACAGGCTCTTGCCTATGCCTGTCATAGGCAAACACAGGCACACACAGGCAAGACAAGGGGGAAGAGGGACCGCCAGAAGGCGGAGGCCCTCTATAAGCACGCGATCGCGGCCATGGCAAGGCGGCCGCACGTCACGCTAAGTGCTAATAGCACGCGCGCCGTGCGCGCACCGCGCGCCAGACGCATTACGCACTGCCCTTGTCTAATTGTACTCATTAAGTCCTATACTACTACTCGGCCGCGGCTACAGTGAGTCTTGCGCCTTGTACCAGCAGCAGTACAGTACTTCGTCTTCTGCAGGTAGTCTACCTTAGGGGTCCCTGTTAGAGGTCCCAATTAGAGGTACTATCTGAGTTCCCTTAGAAGTCCCGCCTAGGTGTGCTTGGGTGGGTCTCTGATCTCCGGTATGTATGTCTCCTTGCGCCTCGCTCAGGGCTATGGCCAGGGTATGGAACCCTAACCAATCAGGTGCCCTGCCTGTGGTCTCAACCGGGTATGGAACCCTAGCTTTAACCCTAGCCGACCCGGAAGGGCTTGGCTGTCCCGTTCTTCACGCGCACGCGGATATGACGGATGCTGCGGCAGCTGCCGTCGCATGCTCGCATTCCCGCGTGGGGCGCTGTCACCAGCTCAATGGGCGGCCCATCCCCCCCCCCCCCAGACGGCTGGTCGCCAGAAGGGTGAACGGCCGCTGGGCGCCAATTGACGCTCAGTGATGCTGGTCGCCAGCGCACGCCTCGGTGTGGAAGTGAATTGACGCCACGGAGTGACGCCACTCAGCTCGCAGTTCTCGCTCTCGCAGCTCGTTGTCGCGGAAGACCGCGAGCCACAGGGTTGATCGGCGCGTAGTGCGGTTACGCTGCATGTCGCCGGCAATAATGTGGAGCCGCCCACAGTCGCCTAGATGCCGTAGCCACTGCATGCGCGGGGAAGGTCCCTGTTCGCGATGTAGAAGATCGGTACTTGCACGAAAAGGATGTCCGCGCATGACGCCATGATTGGCAGCGCCAGATCAAGTAGTTGGAACCACGGGGAGGTCACCACTATGAAAGGGGCCTCTAACCGCGGCTGTGTTGTCATCATCGTTGTCGTCATCGTCGTCGTCGTCATCGTCGTCGTCGCCAGGGTTGCGGTTACATCGCGAGCGCACTGGTACACAAAGGACTCCAGCGCGTCCTCGCACATCTCAGTTTGGTACATCGGATTGAAGTCGTTGTTGATCACTGTCGCACCGCACGGCCGCAAGGCCTCAGCGGTGCTGCCATGTCCCGCCCACGGATCAAAGATTACTCAGCCGCGCCAGCTGATCACGTTGGCTAGCGCAGCGTACTCGCTCACTTGGTTACTGATTGCCGGTAGATAGTCATTGGCTGCTTGAAGGTTGTTCATCGTTCTTGTCACAGTTGCTGGGTGCCAGGCGCAAGGCATGCCCCAGTTCAGTCTTGCTGCCACCGCTGCTCTTGTCGGCTGCAAAGGCGGGGCAGGGTCTTGAATCTCCTCGTCGCTGTCGTCGTTGTCACTGATTGTTGTGGCGGCCAAAGCCACCGATGTCCATTGTGCCGGCAACGCTGCGTCATCAGCGCTGCACTCCGCACACCGCCATGCCCCCCGCGGCACACGTGCCACAGGTGGCTGATGACACAACTTGTGCCAGCCTCGTTCACAGTCTTCGCAGATGATGATCGGGTTGCGCTGGGTGCTGACGCGCCCGTCGCACTCCTCGCACGCCATATTTGGGTCTTCAAATCCTGCCGGTAACACCACGTATGGAACGGCGCACCGCGCCAGCTCCTCAACGCGCACGCGCGCCGTGTCGCCGTCAGCTCCTTGGATGACCACCACTCCGTTGTCGTTCACCTCGTAAACCTTGTAGACAGCCGGTCGCACTCGTGGATCGAGCGCGTCTTGCTGCCGCTGTTGCACGTAGACGAAGTCGCCGGGGCTGAAGCGCTGCACTCCGGGCGCCACCAACCCCGCGCGCCTCCTGCGATAGCGCATCACTTCACGATGCTGCGCCGCCTCCACGTTGTGCATCGATCGTCGTCGGCACCATGAGCGCCAAACGCTCCGCGCGCACTGTCATCAGCTCCCACATGCCCTCCGGGCTGTTGAAGTCCACGGCGCTCTCCTCAAAGAGCGCTCTCGCCTGCGCGGGAAACACGGGCGCCCTGCCGTACACCAACTCGTATGGGCTGTACCTGGTGCTGGCTTGCTTGCTGCAACGGTAGCCCAGCTCGATGGAAGGCAGAAAAGTGTCCCACACGACGCGCTTGCCGGACTGAACCACATAGCGCATCAGTGCCTCCTTGACTGTTTTCACCATCCCTTCCGCCAACCCATTGGGCTGCGGATGATAGGGCAGCGGCTTCGGATGATCGATGTCATGCTCCACGAGAAGTTCGTGGAACTCGCCGCTGAACTCGGTACCGCCGTCGGTACACACCTCGCCTGGCGCCGCGAAACGCGCCAGCACTCTCTCTTGAAAGGCTTGTCGTATGTTGGCTGCCTCCTTGGTGCGCAGCGGCACCAACTCCACCCACTTGCTCGCCGCTTCCACCATCACCAACACCCAGACGTTGCGACTGCGGGTGGCCTCAAAAGGCCCCGCCAAGTCCAAGTGCCAGCGGTAGAACATGCCGAAGTGCGGCAGCGGCTGCATGTCCAGCGGTGAGGCTGCCTTTGCGCGACCGCTGGTGCCGCCGGGTCGATGTTGCAGCCGATCGCAGTCCGGACACGCCTTCTTGACTCGGGCTACATCCTCCACCATCCCTGGCCAGAAATATGAAGCGGCGATAACACTGCGCAGCCGATCCCGCCCCAAATGGCCCATCTTGACATGCACATCCATAATCACGGTGTCTCGCTCACTGGGTGGCGGTACCTCGCGGTGCGTGCCGTCCTTGTGTAAATACCACAAGATGTTGTTTCTCCATGTATAGCGGGCATAAGGTTGCGGCATGTTGACGTTGCCCGCCTGCAGCTCCGCCATCGCCTCCGCGTCCATCCACGGATCGCCTCTCCGCGGTCCCGCCGTCAGCTCGCCGGTAACCGCCACCAAGTCGCCGTCGGACGTGCCCTCATGGGCGGTGTCCAGCACGCGGCGTCGCGCCCATGCTGACAGCTCCGGCTGCCGGCTGCTCTGAGCCGTTGCGCACCAAAAGGCTGCCGCATGTCGCACGGTGCCCTCCGGTGAAAACTCACCGCGCCCATCCAGCTCCGTTGGGTCGCCCTCCACGGGCCCCCGACTCAGACAATCTGCGTTGACGTGGTGAACGCCCTTCCGATAGCGAACCACGAAGTCGTACTCGCTGAGCCTCATCGCCCACCGCGCCAACTTCCCACGAAGCTGAGCGGTGTTCATCAGCCATTCCAAAGGCCGATGATCTGTCACCACCACAAACTGCCTGCCAAACAGATAGTATCTGAACTTGTCCATGCCATACAACATGGCAAGACACTCACCCTCATAGCTGGCATAGTTTGGCTCCGCGCCTTGGCAGGTGCGGCTCGCAAACTCCACCACGTACTCCTGTCCTTCGTCGTCCTCCTGCGCCAGCACCGCGCCCAATCCAGCTCCGCTGAAATCGGTGTGCAGGATGAAAGGGCGGCTCCAATCCGGATTTCTCAGCACGGGAGCTGAAACCAGGTCTGCCTTGAGCTGCTCGAAGGCTCGTTGCTGCTCCGATCCCCACTCCCACGGCACCTTGCCGGTGAGCTTGGTCAGCGGCTTGCGCTTGACTGCAACTTGCTCGATGAACTTGCCGTAGTAGCCCACCATGCCGAGGAAGCGCAGAAGCCCCGCAACGTCAGTTGGCGGCGGCATCTTCACCACAGCCTCCACCTTGGAGTGCTGCGGGAATACGCCTTCGCCGTCGACCCAATGGCCCAAGAAAGCAATCTGCCTCACGGCCATGCGCCCCTTGCCGGGCGCCAGTCTGATGCCCGCCTTTGCGAGCCTCTGAAACACCGTCTCCAAATGCTGAAGGTGCTGCTGAAACACCTCAGCGTCGCTCATCTCGGCTGCGCCTGAAAAGACACAGATGTCATCGGCGTAAACCGCCACGAACGGCAGATCGCCAAGGGCCTCATCCATGACACGCTGCCATGCTTGGCTGGCGTTCTTGAAGCCCATCGCCATCCGGCACCACTCATACTGCCGGTCGCTGCCCCAAAAGGCAGTCTTGTGTCTGTCCTCCTCTGCGATGGGCAGCTGATGAAACGCCGACTTGGCGTCAAACCCGCTGTACATGCGCGCGCCTGCGACCTTGCTGAGTAGCTCGTCTGTCTTGGGCATACAATACGCCCACGACTCAGTGACACTGTTCAACGGGCGAGCGTCCAAACACACCCGGATCCCGGTCCAGTTGCCGTCGTCGTCCTTCTTCGGTGGACACACTACTGGGATGCTGTAGGGAGATTGGCTCTCGCGGATCGCCCCAGCTGCCAACAGCTCCTTGCACCAGCTGTCCACGAAGTCCCACTCAGTCTTGCTCAATCGGTACTTGGGTCGCTTGATGGGCTGCGTGTTGGTCGTCGGTATCCTGAACTCCCAGTGGTTGACGGCCGGTAGGTCGCTGACGGACCACACCCACACGTCATCCCAAAAGCTGTCGCAGAGCTCCACTAGCTGTCGTTGCTGTGAAGCCTCGCACTCGCGCCCGCACCGCCAGTGTTTCTCAGGATCCTTCAGGCTGCGAACATCCTCCACGTGATCATTCATACTTGCCTGCGTGTAGCCACGATTGGCCCACGCAGTAGCGCTACTCCGTTCCGCAGTCCCGCCGCCGTCCGACACGGCGTTGGCGCCGAAAGCTCGGCGCCCCGCCCTGCTTGTCGCCGTCACCTCGCGGCGGTAGCGCGCGCTCGCGCGCACCATCACTGCCACGAACATGGCTAACACCGTGGTGTTGCCGAGACGACTCGCCTCGCTGAAGTGCATTGACGTGCCGCCCAACCAAATGAGCAGCAGCCAGCAGCATAGCGCCTGTTGACACAGCTGCTGCCATGCTCTCCCGCAGGATCTCTGCATCCTGCGTTGATCTCGTCTCTGTCGTTCCGCGCGCTGAGCTGCCTGGGCAGCCCGAGCTGCGCGCTCCAGCTCCTCCAAGTCCCTCAGTCGCTGCTGCTCCACGAAGAGCTGCCCGACGATCCACGCTACGCTGTGCAGACCCATGGCATTGCCTATGAGGCGCTCATGGTCCGGCAGCGATATGCCGTGAATTACGTTCGGCTCGTAACCGAAAAGCTCCTCCTTCAGGTGGACAGTGGGCCGTTCCCACTCGCCCGTGTTGATGTTGAACAACATGCCGGCCCCCTCGCCGGAGTAGGCATCTGAGTCCGATCGCGCCAAGATCGTTGGCAACGCGCGTGGCTGCCCCGGTTTGTTGACGCGAACTCCGTTGGGTGGTGTCGGCAGATTGACATGCGGCCGTAGGTGCGTTGGCAGCACCTCTCGGAGCAGTCGTGGCTGCATGTCCGCCCGCCTCTCCCACGCCAACTTCAGTCTCTCCACGTCCCCCATGTTCGTCCAGAATCGTCGCACTCGGTGATGATTCGCTCCACAGCCCGCCTCATCAATCACGAGCGCTCTCCCGATGATCTTCGTGATGTATTTCTCAGACTCTTTGATGTACAGTCTCTCGTCTCCGCTCGTATCCACGTTCTCCAGCAGCCACCCCACGCCGGTGGGCTGCTTCTCCTCGAGCTTCTCGATGAACGCGGCGACGTGAAAGAGCAAACGTGACCTCCGGTCGCGCAATCCCAGCGCGTTGCGATTGGCTCTGCTCATGCCTGGGCAAGGCCATCCACACCCCACTATGTCTATGTATGGCAGGCGCCTCACGTCCTCCGCTGTGATCGCCGTGATGTCCTGTGGGAACGAGTCCCACCCCTTGATCGCGCTAGCTGGTAGTAGATCCGGATATCTCCTACTGAGCTCCTTGAACACGCTGCCCAGCGGCCTTGCGGGCTGCCGGGTCGATGTCCGAATGCCGGTATTTGGCCACCTTCTGACCGTTGGCCAGCATGGCATTCAGCACGGCAACGTAGCCTCCGCCACATGGCTCGTACAGGCTGATGCCCTCTTCGCGGGTGCTCAGCCTCGCCAGCCCGTGACGCTGCAGGCTCTGCACCTCCCGCAAAGGCGGTAGGTCTGCCGGCTCGCAGGTCTTGGACTCTTGCACGTCACGCCGTGAGGGTTCGTGGGCGGCGTGGCTGTGAGACACGTCACTGCCCCCCCCACTCTCCTCCCCCATCTCATCATCGCCGAGCTCCACCCCATGGCAGTAGCTCGCTCTCTCCACGCGCACCACAGGTTGGTGCTCGCGTACCCGCCGCTCCCACGCCGTTTGACTGAGCAGTGGCACTCTGCCGGCCGGTCGGTTGGGTGCGCGGAAAGTGCAGATTCTGGTCGCCGGGTCCGGTCGCAGCCCGAGGGCTGTGATGGTGGGTCCACCGAGCAGCAAGCCCGGTGCCTCGCCTCCATTCTCGTACACGCGCGGTGCGTGATGAGCTGCCATGATTGAGGTGACGGGGTCCCGAAGCGTGAAGACCACGCCATCCCGCAATCGTCGTTGCTGCTCGCATGAGCGCTTGCCATTGGCGAGCACCACCACCATGTCGACGTCTACCCACCCGCCAGCGCCCTTCACCACGGCCTCCGCCGCGCTTGGTTCCATCGCTGACGCGTTCATGCGGGTGTGTCTGCTCCCGCCGTCGGAAATGGTCTCGCACTGCAGCAGGGTATTGTTGGCGTGCAACTCGCACGTGATGGTGTCAAGCCGAGCCGTCTCCGGCTGCTCCTTCGCCTCAGCCCCCGTGGGCTGAAGGGCAAAAATGCCCTTGTTGGCGACTTCCGCCTGCTGCTCCAGGCAGCGTCGGGTCTCATACCCTTTGGGCAGCCGTAGTGCTTGCTCCCTGATGTCTGCCTCAGTGGCACCGCGTCGATAGTAAGTGGCGGGTTCCCACTTGCCGCTGCGGCGACATACTGATGCCTCCTCAACCGCCGTGCTGGCATTGCGCTGCGCATTTGCACGCTTGCGATCTTCCTCCTCCTCGCGTTGTCTCGCGAGTTGAACTGGCCGGTAAATGGCAAAAGACCGTTCAGTCTCAGCCTCTCCGCCAGCGGTCTTCTCCTCCGCGGTAGACTTGCCGCCGCTTTGTTGGTCAGCGACCTCCTCCACCATCATCAGCGCTGCCTCGAAGGCGCGCTCCCCGCTCGAGGTCCTGGCTGAGTGAGCGTGGCTGCTGATCGGCTCGGTACTCAGGGCACCGCCGCCCCATGCTGTTGCCATGACGCTCTCCATCATCCCGCCGCCGCTGCGCTCGAGCTGGTAAGCCTCCATCAAGCTGATGGAGACTCGCTTGCTCTCCAGAGCACGCATGACAGCATGCTTCTCCCAGCCATCCTCCACGGGCTCGTGCTTGACAAGCCGCTTGGCGATCTCCATCAGTGGCATGCGCGGCTGTCTACCGCCGTTGGCCAGTGACACAGGCACCGTGACGCTCTGAGCTGCGCTGGTGAGCTTCGCCGTCAGCTCTGTACGGCTGTGCATTTGCTGCGCCATCTCCATCGATGGGGTGGTGAAGCCGCGAGGCAGCCTCCGCTGCCTGGCCTCACGTTCTCCGTCCTCCATGCGCACCGTGTTGACGCCATGGCGTTGAGCCTCCGTGCTCTTACGCTGTGGGCGCAACTGGCTGGCTGCTGCCAGCCCCACCACCTCGCCCTCCTCGCTGCCGATGACTTGAGCATAGCCATTGAGCGGCGGGCGCTTGGGTTCGAGGCCGTCTGTCGCCTGCAGGTTCGCAACGAACTTGCGCAGCTTCCCGCACTCCTCAGTTGTATGGCCCGCATCCTTGCCACACATCATGCACGACTTGCGGTCCGGCTTCTTGGGCTCCTCGCGCACTCTGATGTGCTCCCTGGGATTGGTTGCTGCCATGGCGGTCTCCGGACGGAGATCAGGGTTGGCCTTCCAGCACCGCTTGGCAATGTGGCCCTTCTTGCCACACTCAGAGCACGTCTTGCTCCACAGAGGGCAGTCGCTCTTGTAGTGATCTTTCGACCCACAACCATAGCAACCTGCCTCATTGACGTGGCTGCCTCGCCCACCATCATCTCCATCACGGGCGTAAGCGCTCCTCTCCGTGCGCCCGCCTCCACGATCACCTCCTCCACCTCCACGTCGATGGTAGTTGCCACCCTCTCCGTGGCTGCCTCCACGACCACGGCTGTTGCTGCCGCGACCGCCACCGCGGCTGTTGTGCTCCTCGTGGTCAAAACCCCGCCTGCCGCCTCCGCTCTGGACGCGCGAGTGAGCGCGCATGTGAATGCTGCCGCGCTCCTGCTTGTCGAGCCACTCAGCCATCTCCCAGGTCCTGTCCACCTGGGTGTCCATCGTGTAGTCCACGAGTTGTTGTTGTGCGAAGTTGATGCGGGGGCTGAAACGCGTCTTGCCCCAGGCCCGCTCGATGAACTCCACGTTGACGCGCGATATCTCCACAATGCGTGTCGTCTCCTCGGTGACCAGGTTCTTGACCCTGGCACTGTGAGATTCAGATGTGACATACAGGTGACGAAGCACTACTAGTAGCGACTATTATTTATCCGTGAAGGCTGCTGCTGGTGGCGGCACGTCCATCCAGTTACGTGCGAGTACATCCGGCGTTATTGCCGGCGGGCGATAAATCCTTTTTGTCATCATTGAGGAAGTCGTACGAGCCCGGTAAAATGTTACATGGCACTGACGTACAAGGTACAAGGTTGTCCGTGCAGTACCGGGTAGTACGCGATATATTTATTGAGCCGGTACCGGGTATATAGTACCCGGTACCCGGTACCCGGGCACGATGGACAGTGGTCCTGTGGATAACTACGACTATATTAGTACATGGGAGCGCAAATCGCAGCCGTACTATTCGGCCAAAGTGGGGAATTTTGTGTACATTATAGCTAGTACTGCTGAACGGGCCTGCCAGCCGTCCGATCAAAGGTCATCAGATGGGCGGTTTGGCTGCCATGTTTTGCCAAAGAGTGCTCACGTTACATAAATATTC